>JAGTTH010006755.1:0-68201 GCA_022606485.1 Agraylea sexmaculata | reverse complement strand
TTCGAATCCCGCTTAAGTAAAATGTAATACAATTTTTTTTTAAACACCAGTAGAATTTATTTTAAAATTTAAATACACATTAGGTTATTGCCTAGTTCAAGTTTTCGCACAGATTTTTATTCTTATTTATTATTTAAATAATACATATTCATTCGCTATCCACAATATAAATTGTGTAATATGAACTTTGCGCCATTAAAAACAATGTTTTTTTATAATTCTTCAACGCTTCAAAATAGAAGAAAGATTTTATAAATATGCTTGCTTAAAATATATATTTGGTTATTTTATCGTTGATAATTTATTAATGGTCAATGTTATTACGAACGCTTACTAATTATGTTAAAAGTCGAATATACACAAGATCTTGTGTACCTTTTCTTAAGTCGTTGGGGTTAAAAGGTCGCTATAGGGTACATGAAATCTAGAAGTAATAATTCTTCTTGGCAAATTATTAATCTTGGAAATATCTAAATATATATAATATATGAATACATATTAGACTAGTTTTAAACAAGAATTCCGGAGCCTGCTTAATGTTTGTGAAATTTCAAAGATCTAATATACATAGTTACCTGTACAATGTACTCCAGGTTTCAGCCACTCATATTTTAAGATACTTTTAATGCTGGATGTGGCTGTGATTACACAATCTGCGTTCTTCACACATTCTTCAGGATTTTCAGTCTCTTCAGCTTTGATATTCATTTCTTGAAGCTTTTTCACCATATCGAGCATTTTTGATGAATTCCTGCCCCATATACGCACCTGATAGGTTATAAAATAGAGCATTCATAAAAAATATGATCATAAAATGTATTTTTGGTTTCTTAAAAAAAAAATATAGATTATTAAAATAAGTACATACATATGTGTTAATTGAATATGAAAAAAATGTTAATGCATGCAGTTGAAGTATATTCATCATAAATATTGTTGTATTTATAAGAATTGATTAAAATTTATTCCTTAATTTATAAATTTACATAAATAAAGGCAAATAGTAATTGTAATAATTCCGAATTGAAAATAAATGTGATTTTTTAAATTTATATATTAAAACCTGTTTTGTCATATATAAAATATGTCGACATTTTATAAAAAAGCAAAGCAATGAACGTGACTTATTTTCCTGATAAAAACAGTGTCAGTGTAAATTTTTCAAATTAACGAATTATTTTCAAAACAAATTTAGTTGAAAAAATCTTCAAATAAATAATCCTTAAGTTAAAAATCAGTAATAAGCGGGTTAATCTAAATAATCTCTCAAGTTTTTGAATTCTTCCCCGAGTAATAGTTATAGTAATTCGGAGAGTATTTATAAATTATGATAGTAGAAATTTAAAAAATACCTTCTCGAATCGATATCTTTGAGTAAATCCAATGGCGTGCATGTGAGCTTGAAGTCCAGTACCCAAAACAGCTAAAGTACAATTCTTTTTTGTTTCTGGATTGGATCCTTTTCTTTTCAACCATAGATAGTCAGCTGCAATCAAAGATATAGCCGTTGTTCGCCTCAGGATCATCGTTTGAACCTCCATAAACTATATTGAAATATAACAGGTGATCAAAGTATAAACATATTGTTATTCATAGTCCTTACGGCTTTTATCCTCCCGTCTGTGTCATCACACATTACCAAAACACCCTGAATGGTTGGCAATGATTTTGTAGAGTTATCTGCAAAAGCAGTGATTACTTTGCAAACCAATCCAGATGATTTGCCACTGTTGGATGCCAGACCAAGATCCAGACCGCTGATATAACCAGACATACTATCTAGGAAACTTCTATATAACATTGGTATTCTTGTAAATGTCCTTTCAGTCAGAATGCATTTCAGATCAGGATATGCGCCTGTAGGAAGTAAAATATAGTACAAAATATAAAAATCAAACACCATAGTGCAGAAAAAAACGCTTACTATTTGGTTCCCTGTGATTAGTTACGGCAATCAATGTCTGTTTCATAAGATAAATCAATTTATCCCATGGTAACAAATCCTCTATGGTAGAATTATTGATGTAAATATAACTCATGTTGAATATTCAAACGTGTTTTCACGACTAGGTTTGAAAAAATAGCGTCCTTTTTATATAAAAGGACAAAAGATACTGGCGAATAATTTAAAATAGGAACAAATTTCATCGATTGAAAACATATACATACGTCATTCATTTTAAATATTCAATGAAATTTCAAATGAATATCAACCGATTTCAATTTATATTCACTTGAATGGATCTATAGCTTGATAGGATAAGTTGGATTAAAGATTTGGCCCGGTTAGCGCATTTATTTCATTAGAATATATGCATGGATTATTAATTTATTTTACGAGTATGATCAGGCCCGATGATATTTGATATTAAAGGCTCTAAAAAATAAGCATTTTAATTTTTTTTGCTGAAAATATCCATACATTCTATAGTAGTATAGACAGCGTATGTACAATATCGGGTATTAAATAGGTTTTTGCCTTTTGCAAATTCAAACTATGGAAATTAGTGGCAATAATTGCATGAACCTTGACAAAAGAAGACAATGATGTGTTTCCTTTGAAAATATGATGCATTCTGTATCGTTTTGTCTTGAAAACATCAATTATTTTGGCTACCATGACGAATTATCAAATGAATGTGTTTTTCCAGAATCATTAAGATTCTTTTGACTAACGTAACGGGTAATAAAACACATTTTAAATCCCTACATGTTTAATCCTTATCGCTATTTTGTTATGTTTAATATTATAATATCATAAATTATTATACACACAGGGGGTCTTAAAATATAAATAATTGTTCTCATTTCGGATTTATCTTGAAATTGTTGAAAATCTGCAACAAGCAATATATTCGTTTGACTCGTAATAATAATCAGATAATTGAAGAGATATATGTATATAACACAATATAAATGAATGTTCAAATTCAGGTCAATGTGTAATTGATATCTCACCTCACTTATCCTTAGATTCATTTAATATTTTTACTAAAAATGTGTTATTTTAGCGTCCTGCACCTTTTGTATTTCTTCCATTTTCATGGTCTTCCTGGTGAACCACACCGATGTTAATAGAAATGTAATTTTAAGAACCAACATACACAAGAACACCAATACAAAAGCCATTTTTTTAATTGAACAGACGTGTTTCTTATGAAAATGTTGAAAAAAGAATGATGTATCACACTACAAAGACGGAGTACAACTGTTGTTCAGATTCTACCAACAATTATTTTGAGTCAAGCAAAAAAACATGGTTGTCAAACACCAAAATGAAAATTCATATTAAAATTTTTTTTTATCATAATAAATAAATTATAACGAAAATATTATTTTCAATTATTTTATTTATTTTATTAATCAAGTTGTTATAACCTTCGTTCAACTGAAACTTACATCTAACATTATTTTAATAAATATTTGGTAATAATTATGCAGTCAAACTTAATTAATCGTGTATGAGATTGATTTAAAATCAGTCAAGCAAGAGTAATTTGACTTTTTTTTGCTTTAATTGGTCGATAAGTACCTAATGGGCACACAATTATTTATTTGACTTATTAAGTATTATATATGCCTTAAATTACATTTGGTATAACGATTTATTTTTAAGATTCAATTTATCACATTGGTGAAACAAAGGGTGTATATGAACCGTGGATGTCAATATTCGATATAGCTGGAAGTGGTGGTCTTTCAGGTGGATTATCAGACAGGTTGTCTTCTGAAATTGAAAATATTCCCGATTTAATTTAATTATTTTTAAACGTCTCGACTGCATGTATGAGTGATGATAGTATTTTTTTTAAATTGAAGAAAAAAGAGATAAGATATCATCATTGATATCTATGACGTGAAATCAAAGATACAAATCAATATTTAATGAAAATATGTATGTACACTGACATCATGATATGTATGTTTTTTGTATGAAATGCACGCATGTTCGCGTGATATATATATATATATATATATATATATATATATATATATATATATATATATATATATATATATCGCCTTTTTTCCTGCGTCGAATGGTCGAACTTTTGGGCTTATACGATGATTTTTATTGTCGCTTGGTCAGTCATTATTTTTATAATAGTGAGTAAATTTGACCGAGAAATATTAATATTGCCGAAAATAAAGAATTTTTATTAATATCATCATACAATAAATAGAAGAGATATACGTTTCAAGTTGAAAATGAATCATTTTAATATCTTAAATAGGAGTTTAGTTATGATTTTTAATGTCTAAAAAATAACCTTAATCGGCTCTAGTGTAAATTTTTCCGAATGTCGCTTTCGAACTTAATCGATATTTCTTTTTTGATATATCAGTTTTGGTAATAATCAATATTTCTTATCGGATTAGTCTAAATGTCAATACGAGTCTGTTATTTATGAATGATAAACACTAACTTTTTTCCATTGAATCGTCGACATATGTTCAAATATATACTTTTTAACATGTTTGTAAAATATTTGGGACAAAAAACGCATAGTTACCTATGTCACTGTAATGTTGAATTGAAACTCCATCGGCAACTCCTCTATCGTTAGGACTGCCACCTGGACTAGGACTAAGAGGGCTCGGAAGTGTACTACCAGATCTATACTCTCGTTGGAGCCAAGGAGGGACCTGAAATAATTTGGTTTTATTTCTTTTTTATTATTATTTATAAAATTCAATATAACCTGTAGTATAGTACACTGCAATCCCCGACGATCTCTCGTCACATGGAGATGTTGTGAAAGAGGATGAGGTGGTTTTGCTCTTCCTGATGCTGCAGCTAAAGAAGCTGAAGCTTGAACTCTCGCACCTTCCAAATAAGTCAGTAGAGATCTCATCTAAAATATATAAAACACAAGTTAATAAATATTAAATGCGATGCAAACTTCACTTTATATAAAATGCTCACGTGGTATAACTTTTCCGATACATTTTGCTGAGAGTCGTTTGCGCCAAAGTTGGGTGTCGTAACAATTGCCTTTGCCAATTTTTCTAGAGCTTGTTTTGACTTCCTCTCTTTCTCTATATCATTTTTTATCAGTTGTATAATTCTCATAAGAGCCTGTGAATAAACATATATATTTAATTTTTACTACAACACATTTAGATACTTTTTACATAATTAATTTAATGTTTCGTCGAGGTTTGTGTGCAACGGTAGCGAATGTGGAGATTTACTATCAGTTTTTGTCTGAATTATCACTATTAATTAATCATAAAATAATGTAAGAAAGAAAAATTTATTGTAAATATGTTATGTGTTCTTAAGAATGACTGTAAATAATAGATTGACTACGTATTGTGATTAAATGTTCTTTGTTTTATTCATATCTCGGCTGATTGAGACACCTTGCTAAATTTCTTTAGTGTTAATATGAAAATATGTATAGTATTTTTAAATAATTTTGACTTGATGATGATGATTTTGATGAAATTGCGAAGGGGTTTATTGATTTTCCAACCCGTTTTCCTTATAACATTCTCTATAATTGATTTCAGAAAAGGGAAGGGCATTCGGAAATCCTCATAGAACCGCAAGACCATGAGAAATTCGTAATTTCTGTGTGATGTTATAAAAAAAATTATAGATATATAAATAAATGTTTTATTACTTGGAAACAAAATTTCTTTAATAATAATAAATTTGATCCTCTCTGTAAAAGGGTTTTTATTTTTTAATATTAGGTACGTCTCATATGAGATAAAAATGTTATTAAAATTCTCATGTTAGTTATAGGTAAAAATATTTATATATTCTATACATCTAACTCTAATTCATAAGATGTTTTGTATTATTGGAACTATGTGAAATAAAATTAAATAAAGAAATTGTTAATAATGAATATTACATATTGTGACAAAATGTGTAAATGTAATATTTAAAAGGTCGCTATTTTTGGGTGATTAATGTCACACGGTACTGTTATTTAAAATGTGAATTAATTATAATTGAATTACCTGTACTCTTCGTTCTCGGTTCATTGCCAAAGTAGTGTGTTGACAATAGAAATCAGGTAAGTGCATTGCAGGGGCAGGTTGCATTAGCATACTTCTAGCTACTCTAACTTCCCCAGCTAAAGCATCTTCTAAACCACCTTCTAAACTTAATGCCTCGTCCATTTGAGCACCCTAAAATCGATTGAGACTCTGTGTAATAAAATGAATATGAGATTTGGAATTAATTAATATGAGATAACTTACAGGTCCTAGGAGAGTCGTTAAGCTTACATATTTTCGCAAGGCTTTCCTCATACCATTTAATCTTTCTTCCTCGAGTTTCACTAACGATTCTAGTGCCTTCGCAACAACTGTTTCCCATTCAGTTCTATTTAAATATTCAAAATATATTATATTTAATTGTTTAAGGTGTGTTTGCGTTTAATGTACAGTGCTTTCAACCCATTTGGACAGGTGAAGTACAAAAAATAGTTCTTAAGTAATGGATTCCCAAGCATACGTCACCGAAAATACGACAGTAGAGTTACTTAGCTACACTTATGATTGGTTTTTTGTTAGTTAATGTCTTGTGTGAGCCTCGGGTGAGGCACTAATTAACAAAAAACCGATTAAAATTACAGCAAAGCAATTCTTTAACCGTCTTTACGGTGTAATTTTACGGCGACACACGCCTAGAAATCCCAAGCTTTAATGTTTTGAGGTACAGTATTAAAATTATGCGTGCTCTTAAGTCTTTATCGAACTGAGCCATAAAAACAAAAGCCAATTTCTGATATTGAGACTACATTTACATTTGTAGATTATTGAGTATATGCGAAAATAGTTCTAATCTCTCTATTTGACTGGCAACTAATGTATGTAGATTCCTCTATTATCTATTACACATCATAAACTGTTAAATTTTAAAAATATTATTCAAACGCGGTGATATATTAAGGCCAGTGCTACCAGATACTAATAAGAAAATATTTATTTATATATAATTACAAATTTTATATTTTTTTGGAAATTATGGAAATCTTTTACCTTGCTTTTTCAGCTTTTATACAGGCCATATAATATTCAACGTCAGCTTTAGTGGCAGCCTCTTCAGATTTTGTCTTCTTTCGTGTCAACTCAGATTCTTGTTCGGGTGTGTTTTTTCTGTTAATACTAAAATATAATCAGTAATGTTAATTGTTTATTATATTATAGTCAACAAATACCTGGTATCTTGAAGTCTCTCGTTATATCTTGCGGCGGCGTGTGACGACTTCTTCGCTCTTCCTTCGATTTCTCTCGATTCACACAATCGTCTGGCTGCTCTTCCAACATCAGAATCGACCTTTGGATTTTATTTATTAGTATTTACTTCAAATATATGGAATTGATTTCAAGTTTACTTGTTTTCGTACGGTATCCCTCGTGGTGATTAGTCTCTGGAGCGGTCTGACAACTTCATCGACTAGTCTGTTTGAAAATTGCCTGGATAACATCCAAATTGAGTTATTTCATTTTTTTTCTTTGTATATTTTATAACTACCTATGTAATTGCGCCCTGGTTTCCATATCAAGAGCTGCTCTTTTTGACGCTAATGCGGCTCCACTTGCACCCTTGGAAACCCTTCTTGCTCTTGCGCCAACTCTTAAGACTCCACAACAATATTGCCTTTCAGCTTCGGCTCTAAAATTTTATAAGATAATTCCATTCACAATGGATGTATATGGATGGAAAAAATACGAACAACCACTCATAAACTTAAAAAAATAACAAACATGGTGGATATTCATTATAACGAATGGGCACTCAAGGGCAGCGAAAGAAATTTCGAGGATTTTAATATTTAATAACGAGGCTCATTGAATGCAATTTAATAATTGTAAAATAACGATCATAGAATAGAATAGAAATCGAAATATCGAGCATTCACTGTGTTATGAAAAAAAAACGTTTTTATACAGGGTGGACATATATTAGGTGAGAATATTTTAGATAATGATAGGGTATTTAATAAAATATATAATTAATTAAAAAATATTTAAAATATTAATAGTTTATTTGGAATCGTGTTTGGGCCACCATCTTGCTGTTTCTGTGAAGTACTCAGTAGTGACTGTCACGTGTGTATTTTAGTTAATAATTTTAATTAAATCGATTATATTCGCGATATCCACCCTGTATACTAAGGTGTGGTTGTATTTCAAAAAATCGTTTTAAGATGGCCTAAAATATCGAACTATGTATCTTGAATATAAGAATTATAATAAATTTGAATTTGAATTATAATAACATATAAAAGTGTGTGTATGTTATATGTATTTCTATACGAATGCATCGCTCAACCATCAGTGTTACCAGATGGAAAAATAATATTTTATATAAGTATTCTATTGCAATTATTACATATCTAAAAGCTCGAAACGGGTATTTTAATGATAATAATATTAAATGAATTTCAAAATAATATTAGAGATATTTAATAATGCATAATAAATTACAATTCTAAAAAAATAGTATTCATTGGGAAACTCGCATTTTATATATATTGTGATGAGTGTTAAACCTTATTAAATTGTTTTATTTATAATTTACATTTAAAATTCAAACATCATATGAATGACAAAATAAAAAACTTATCAAAAAACATTAACAAATTGAAAATTTCAATTAAAATTACCCTAGTGGAATAATATTAAACCAAAACGATTACTCACGTTGTGTCAATTAAATACGCAGTTACTATTTTTAATTAATAATAAAAAAATGCAATCATTTATATTTGTAATTCCTTACCACTCCTTATAATATTCTCAGTTAATTCAAGTCCAGCCTGTATAATTGAATAAAGTCATGACATCTTGCAGTGTGAGACGGAACTTTTTTAATTTGGTTATAAAAACATTTGTATTATTTCTCATAGAGTACAGTTTTATGTGCAGCACTTAAAATTAATGACCGAAATAAACTACATACACGTCGAAGAATTTTGATTCAATTAAATCTGAAATACTTCAATTATACCGCTAGATATATTTGGATATAACGGATGAACAACGTCATTGACTGAGTAAATATTTGGACTCCATTATTAAATTCACACATGAATAAGAATATTATCAGTAAATTCAAGTGATGTTACACTTTTGGGATGACGGTAGTTTTCATTATGTACCGTTACAGTAATTCTTTCAATTTTACTATTCACTTATTTGCGGTTTTATCATTCATCTGTCTATCATTAAAATAGTCAGACAATTCTGGTTTATATTAGAGATGGAATCGTCATGAGATTTGTATTTACTGAACGTTTCGTATTTAATATTTTAAGCCAAAGTCACGGACAGATTAAAATTCCAAAACGTTTCAATTTCTAAACGAGACAAAATAAAGTCAAGCCTTCGCTACATTTTATAGAATTAAAAAAGTACATTTAACATTATGTACATAACAAAAAAATACATGGTGTATACATACATATAAATAAAAGTTTATCTTTTAATCGAACAAAATAAAATTTAATGTTATATTATGTGGAAATACGGACCACGATAATTTAAGTGATTTCTAAAAACTAACCTACCTTTAACTTTAGACTTTTTATTTAAAATAAAAAGTCATATTATATTCAATTCGAATTAAATTGTACTTTACCAAAAATATGCATTATTTTGTGATTAATCTATGAATAATATTTATTAAGAATAGAGTCTGATTAAATTTGAATAAAAATATGTACGAGCTCAAGCCCATTTGCTATCTACAATTACCTAAAATTACCAAACTATTATTATATGAAAATTAATAATAAAAAAATTGTAACGGTACACTATAATTTTTTTAATTTAAGTACCTTTATTGTCAATAATATCAAGTAACATAACAATAACAAATAAATTATTGCTTTTTTCAACGATACAATACATTTCATATTGTAATAATATGTTGAGTCTTATATCATTTTACGCTTCATAAGTTACAAAATATAAAAAATTGGTTAGTACCAATCTACGTTTTCTCTTTTTAATAATAACCAAATATTTTTACCTCTGTTGGAATATATTTAATAATTCCTTGCACATTGTACTTCCTTCTTTCACAATACTTTTCAGTGTTACGAATTTGTCTTCCTCCTGTAAATAATACAAAAATATGATTAGTTTTATTGGACAGGTTTTTGTCTAATGCATGCATAACGATGATCTTATTTCAATAAATAATTCATAATCAAAGAGATGAGATTTAACTTCACTAATAATTTACTATAAATAAAGAGACATGATGAAGTGTTTGTAGTATGAATAATATGCGAAAGTTCCCAGGCAAATCAAACATTTTTATATAAACATTATACTTAACATTGTGAATGAAACACAATCAAAGGCGTTCGCTTTCTAACATTAACAACAATAATTAATTAATCCATTACGTCAAATCATTTTTTTGGATTCAACATAATATCATTATGATAATGTCCTGTTCAATATTAATTGAATACAACCTGTTCGGAAAAACCTACAAATTATGCATCATCCACAATCAACAATACATTTTCTCATAGATTATTATATCAGTGGATTATATTGATAGGTTTTAATATTAAATTTCCCACAACAACAACAAACAAATGAGTGATGTCATGTGAGAGATTGTACTGTGAAAATGTGTTTTCGATTTCATAATCTTTGCTACATTGTTTTCTATAATTGTATAAATTCAATTAAAAATGTATAACTTAATTTCACATGGAGTAGGATATATATTTTAGTTAACATAATTTTTTATCAGTAAAACTAACTATGTAATTCGTTTAATATGAATCAGTCAATCAAAAATATTAATTTTAACGATGATTGCGGTTTGGAGCCTGAATTAAAATGGAAAAATAAAATAATTCGACCGAATAATACAACTGAAAGAACTAGAATTATTTTATGAGATGGACACAATAACGGCTTATTTTAGTAAGTACATGGTTTAGTTTTTATTTTAGTAAGTACATGGTAGAGTATGCGTTGATATTTTTATTAAATTTAGTTTCTGTTATATCTATGAATAAAATTACTGATAATAATGAACAATAAATGAATTTTATGATATACAGGGTAGACTTAAAATAACTGAGAATATTTTAAGGGGTGCTAAGGTATCGAAAATATAAGCGAAAAAATTTTTATCATGTCAATTTAAAAGACAAAATACACTCGCACTACTGAGTACTTCATAGAAACAGCTGATTCCAAGATGGTAGCCCAAACTCTATCACACAAAAAATATTTCATAAGTTTTATTAACTAGCATCACCTATATTCTCAGTTAATTAAAGTCTACCCTGTATAGAAATGTTTTTTTTTTCATTGCACAATGAATCCTCATTATTTTGATTTCGATTTTATTATTATTAAATAGCATTCAATCAAACCGAACGACTTTATTATGTATTAAAATCATCGATATTTCTTTTATTTTCATTGAAATTTGTTATAATGAATTTCCACCATGTTTGTTATTTTATGTGGTTTATGAATAGCGGTTCGTACTTTCCTACTGTTTCTTATATACAAACAATTTCATAGAGTGTTAATTTATATTCCAAATACTGGCCAATGTTCTAATTAATCCCATTACAAATCACGATACACACCTCAGTTCCTGCATCATGTTGATTCTCGGAGGTCATCGAAGAAGTGGACACAGACAGGTTTGCAAACAGTTTCATGATATTATATAAAATGTGCAAATGTGTAAAGTGTCCACATCAAACAAGATGCCAGTATAAACTAAAACAGTATCGCCTTATAATATCTCCACTTACTATTGGCGTGACATTCTATATTCAGCATATTTAAACAAACACGAGCGATTTGAATTTCTCTTTACGGAGCCATTGGAAAAAGTGTCATGAGCCGGTGTAATCGTTACGGCGAATGCAAATGACCTGGGTTCGATGTCTGCCATGTGCCATTTTCACCAACACGGTTTGGGCATTAGTCTCCCATAAATACATAAATACCGTATTGTCGAGCATCACAAAAGAAAGTCCTCGAGTTAAATAAATACCATTGTTGATTGTAGACGAAGCACGCAGTAACTGGATTCCGGTTCAATTTGATATGCTGGAGATACATTTTTTTATTATTTCAACAAGTATGCATAAAAACGATGCTAATTTCCTACTAAATCATCAAATAAATAAATACCACGACGCCTTTTTTATTAATGGGATCCTTGTAATGGGTTAACCAGGCTACCTTATAAATTAAATATATTTAAAAAATATATAAAATTAAAAAATAATTAATAATATTAATAGGGCTTTTGGAATCGAGTTTGGGCCACCAACTTGGAATCAACTGTTTCTCTGAAGTACTCAGTAGTGACTGTTACGTGTATATTGTGTCTGTTATACGTAATTAATATTATTAATTATTTTTTAATATAAATAAATTTCAAAAAAAAATTGATATATTTTTTGATTATTCTTACGATATCCTACAACCCCCTAAAATATTCTCAGTTAGTTAAAGTCCACCCTGTATAATAGAGGTGGTTTCAATGAAAGTGACACCAATGGACACCGTGGTCTAACCGATACCACCCATATATTAGCAGGCCATACAACTGGATATGTTTGACAGAGACAACACTTATTGTCTAAGGTAATGGATTCCCAGGCATACGTCATCGTAAACGTTCACCGTAAATACGATAGTAGAGTCACTTAGCTACACCTATGATCGAGTTTTTTTAGTTAATGCCTCGTCTGAGCCTCGGGCGAGGCACTACTAAATAAAAAAAATATCAAAAGTATAGCAAAACAACTGTATTACGCTCTTTCCGGTGTACGTTTACGGCGACCCACGCATAGGAATCCCAAGCTTAGCGAGCATTTATATCCAATTAAATAAAATAGTGAAAGCAATATTGAAGGAATATCAACTTAATACAAATTTAATTTACTATAAAATATGATGATTTTCAAATATTTATATTTATAAATTAGTAGTAGTTGTAATAGTTTTTTAGCGGTTGTTATGATTTTCGAACCTAAATTAATTGAAGGTAATTATAAAACCAATACTTTAGTAGAGCAACATTTGAACAGTATTATGGTTGAAATGTGGCCCAAGCCTCATCAGTGTTGGGTCACTTGTGTCCTCATTTGTATATTCACCATAATAATTGTATCTTGAACAACATTACGAGTCTATGATTGTACGGCACATCTGCTCTAATGACTTTTTGTTCAGAGCTTAAACATTTTCTCACAGCAGCCGTTGGCAGAAAACACGACAAAAACAACCGAACTCATTAAATGCTTCACTAATTAAATTTTAGTCATTTCACGGAGTAACAGTAAAAGTACCATTACACATTCATCCACTTCCACTGAGTACAAGAGAAAGGTTTTCCGCGAGTCTCAATTATCTAAAGTAGTTTTTCGATCACTTCGGTGAAAGATTGCTTGTAGATATTTAACCTTTAAAATTACAACTAAACAAAAACTTCTTAACTGGATAAACTTGTCTGATTTGCATAGTTACCTCGATAATATTAATATATTTTACTGTTTTTTGCACTAAAAAAGAACCTTTACCTTGAAAAAGAAAAACATTCGTATCTTAAAATGTATATATATATGATCAGAAAAAAATTGAAATGAATATGATAATATTATCATTAAAAAACCCGTTTACTGACATTTGATATGTACCAATAATAATAGTTAAATAATTGAGTTAAATGTATTTTTTCCACGTGGTAACGACTTTTATATGTCACCGCTTTTGAATTGAATATGTATATGAAATTTAGCAGTTTACGATTTAATTAATGATATTGACAGAGATATTTATTTATTTATCTAATATATATATATATATATATATATATATATATATATATATATATATATATATATATATATATATATATATATATATTAATTGACTGTGTTGTTTCCATGCACTAAAGATTCCTAGCAACATTGTTAGTATCGCGTGAATGCGTGTTTCAAGGTGTGTTATAATTATAATTCATCGTCTGAAATAATAAATAAACTGTTTAAAACCCTTATTGCTTCCTGCGGGAGATTTGTACCGTTTAATAAAATGTAATAATTTTTCTAAAATAAACATGAATGTCTTTGAGGGAGTCTCTATTTCGATGATATTCTATTTTAGTACACAGAAAGAATAATAATGTGAATACAGGACGTGACCCTTCTATAACACGTGTACCTAATGTTCCACTTTTTAGTATATTTAAATAATTATATATAATATATTTAGCGTCTATAATAAGTTCTAGGTTCAAATAGCAAATTTGTATAATTGTTATATATATTTAATAACATGACTTTTTACCGTATTAAATATTTTTCACTGTGTCATTATAATAAACTAGGGTAATTTTAATTGAAATTTTCAATTTGTTAATGTTTTTTTATGTTCTGCCTGGTTTTTTAATAGGACGTTTGTCTTTGAGTTTTGATTTCATTTTTGCTTTAAAGAAGTTTTAAAGAATTTTTTTATTTTAAAAATGATGTATAAAAATGTGGAAATTGTTATGCATTATCAAATTAAATACACCTAAAAATATATTGAAATTATTTAATATTTTGAAATGCTCGGATTTGTTTTTAATACGAAGATAATAAGATGTTTGTTTTTTCATTCGAAAGAAGTTTGAAATTTTATTAAAATTATTAATAAAATAATATAACGCGGTTTTCATATGATGACAACACTCATCACAATATTTAAAAAGCGAGTCTCCTGATAAATACTTTTTTTGAGAATTTTCATTTATTATGCATTATTAAATATCTCTAAAATTATTTGGAATTAATTTAATAATAATATCATTAAAATACCCGTTTCGAGATTTTAGATATGTTTTAATTATGATTAAATATTTAAATTGAATTATTTATACACCTGGCAACACCTAGCAACACCTAGCTGTCACAATGGATTTCGTTTGACCATTATTTATAAAATATATCAGTTTACGATTAACTACCTTCTATTGACAGAGACATGAAACGTGTTTATAGATAATGGATGAATCTACATTAGTTGCCGGTCAGATAGGAATAATTTACTATTTCGAAAATGTCCCATTTAATAGTTTAAACAATCATTGAAAATGAAAATTTTTTTACGTTTCATACATTTCATACATTACGGACAGCAAACATATTTCAAACGAAAGTATACGATATCTCGAAGGTATTCGATACATATTAAGGGCTACTTTCGCATATCTTCAATAATCAACAAATTTCAATGAAAATAAAAGAAATATCGATGATTTTAATACATAATAAAGTCGTTCGGTTTGATTGAATGCTATTTAATAATACTATAATCGAAATCAAAATAATTCATTGTGCAATGAAAAAAAAAACATTTCTATACAGGGTAGACTTTAATTAACTGAGAATACAGGTGATGCTAGTTAATAAAACTTATGAAATATTTTTTGTGTGATAGAGTTTGGGCTACCATCTTGGAATCAGCTGTTTCTATGAAGTACTCAGTAGTGCGAGTGTATTTTGTCTTTTAAATTGACATGATATAAAAAATTTCGCTTATATTTTCGATACCCTAGCACCCCTTAAAATATTCTCAGTTATTTTAAGTCTACCCTGTATATCATAAATGTTCATTATTATGAATGATTTTATTCATAGATATAAATAGAAACTAAATTTAAAAAATATATCAACACATACTCTTAAACTAAACCATGTACTTGAATAAACCGTTATTGTGTCCATCTCATAAAATAATTCTAGTTCTTTCAGTTGTATTATTCGGCCGAATTATTTTATTTTTCCATTTTAATTCAGGCTCCAAACCGCAATCATCGTTAAAATTAATATTTTTGATTGACTGATTCATATTAAACGAATTACATAGTTAGTTTTACTGATAAAAAATTATGTTAACTAAAATATATATCCTACTCCATGTGAAATTAAGTTATACATTTTTTAATTGAATTTATACAATTATAGAAAACAATGTAGACAAGATTATGAAATCGAAAACACATTTTCACAGTACAATCTCTCACATGACATCACTCATTTGTTTGTTGTTGTTGTGGGAAATTTAATATTAAAACCTATCAATATAATCCACTGATATAATAATCTATGAGAAAATGTATTGTTGATTGTGGATGATGCATAATTTGTAGGTTTTTCCGAACAGGTTGTATTCAATTAATATTGAACAGGACATTATCATAATGATATTATGTTGAATCCGAAAAAATGATTTGACGTAATGGATTAATTAATTATTGTTGTTAATGTTAGAAAGCGAACGCCTTTGATTGTGTTTCATTCACAATGTTAAGTATAATGTTTATATAAAAATGTTTGATTTGCCTGGGAACTTTCGCATATTATTCATACTACAAACACTTCATCGTGTCTCTTTATTTATAATAAATTATTAATGAAGTTAAATCTCATCTCTTTGATTATGAATTATTTATTGAAATAAGATCATCGTTATGCATGCATTAGACAAAAACCTGTCCAATAAAACTAATCATATTTTTGTATTATTTACAGGAGGAAGACAAATTCGTAACACTGAAAAGTATTGTGAAAGAAGGAAGTACAATGTGCAAGGAATTATTAAATATATTCCAACAGAGGTAAAAATATTTGGTTATTATTAAAAAGAGAAAACGTAGATTGGTACTAACCAATTTTTTATATTTTGTAACTTATGAAGCGTAAAATGATATAAGACTCAACATATTATTACAATATGAAATGTATTGTATCGTTGAAAAAAGCAATAATTTATTTGTTATTGTTATGTTACTTGATATTATTGACAATAAAGGTACTTAAATAAAAAAATTAAAGTGTACCGTTACAATTTTTTTTTATTAATTTTCATATAATAATAGTTTGGTAATTTTAGGTAATTGTAGATAGCAAATGGGCTTGAGCTCGTACATATTTTTATTCAAATTTAATCAGACTCTATTCTTAATAAATATTATTCATATATTAATCACAAAATAATGTATATTTTTGGTACAGTACAATTTAATTCGAATTGAATAAAATATGACTTTTTATTTTAAATAAAAAGTCTAAAGCTAAAGGTAGGTTAGTTTTTAGAAATCACTTAAATTATCGTGGTCCGTATTTCCACATAATATAACATTAAATTTTATTTTGTTAGATTAAAAGATAGACTTTTAATCATATGTATGTATACATCATGTATTTTTTATTATTTACATAATGTTAAATGTACTTTTTAATTCTATAAAATGTAGCGAAGGCTTGACTTTATTTTGTCTCGTTTAGAAATTGAAACGTTTTGGAATTTTAATCTGTCCGTGACTTTGGCTTAAAATATTAAATACGAAACGTTCAGTAAATACAAATCTCATGACGATTCCATCTCTAATATAAACCAGAATTGTCTGACTATTTTAATGATAGACAGATGAATGATAAAACCGCAAATAAGTGAATAGTAAAATTGAAAGAATTACTGTAACGGTACATAATGAAAACTACCGTCATCCCAAAAGTGTAACATCACTTGAATTTACTGATAATATTCTTATTCATGTGTGAATTTAATAATGGAGTCCAAATATTTACTCAGTCAATGACGTTGTTCATCCGTTATATCCAAATATATCTAGCGGTATAATTGAAGTATTTCAGATTTAATTGAATCAAAATTCTTCGACGTGTATGTAGTTTATTTCGGTCATTAATTTTAAGTGCTGCACATAAAACTGTACTCTATGAGAAATAATACAAATGTTTTTATAACCAAATTAAAAAAGTTCCGTCTCACACTGCAAGATGTCATGACTTTATTCAATTATACAGGCTGGACTTGAATTAACTGAGAATATTATAAGGAGTGGTAAGGAATTACAAATATAAATGATTGCATTTTTTTATTATTAATTAAAAATAGTAACTGCGTATTTAATTGACACAACGTGAGTAATCGTTTTGGTTTAATATTATTCCACTAGGGTAATTTTAATTGAAATTTTCAAGTTTTTTATTTTGTCATTCATATGATGTTTGAATTTTAAATGTAAATTATAAATAAAACAATTTAATAAGGTTTAACACTCATCACAATATATATAAAATGCGAGTTTCCCAATGAATACTATTTTTTTAGAATTGTAATTTATTATGCATTATTAAATATCTCTAATATTATTTTGAAATTCATTTAATATTATTATCATTAAAATACCCGTTTCGAGCTTTTAGATATGTAATAATTGCAATAGAATACTTATATAAAATATTATTTTTCCATCTGGTAACACTGATGGTTGAGCGATGCATTCGTATAGAAATACATATAACATACACACACTTTTATATGTTATTATAATTCAAATTCAAATTTATTATAATTCTTATATTCAAGATACATAGTTCGATATTTTAGGCCATCTTAAAACGATTTTTTGAAATACAACCACACCTTAGTATACAGGGTGGATATCGCGAATATAATCGATTTAATTAAAATTATTAACTAAAATACACACGTGACAGTCACTACTGAGTACTTCACAGAAACAGCAAGATGGTGGCCCAAACACGATTCCAAATAAACTATTAATATTTTAAATATTTTTTAATTAATTATATATTTTATTAAATACCCTATCATTATCTAAAATATTCTCACCTAATATATGTCCACCCTGTATAAAAACGATTTTTTTTTTCATAACACAGTGAATGCTCGATATTTCGATTTCTATTCTATTCTACGATCTATATTTTACAATTATTAAATTGCATTCAATGAGCCTCGTTATTAAATATTAAAATCCTCGAAATTTCTTTCGCTGCCCTTGAGTGCCCATTCGTTATAATGAATATCCACCATGTTTGTTATTTTTTTAAGTTTATGAGAGGTTGTTTGTATTTTTTCCATCCATATACATCTATTGTGAATGGAATTATCTTATAAATTTTTAGAGCCGAAGCTGAAAGGCAATATTGTTGTGGAGTCTTAAGAGTTGGCGCAAGAGCAAGAAGGGTTTCCAAGGGTGCAAGTGGAGCCGCATTAGCGTCAAAAAGAGCAGCTCTTGATATGGAAACCAGGGCGCAATTACATAGGTAGTTATAAAATATACAAAGAAAAAAAAAATAAAATAACTCAATTTGGATGTTATCCAGGCAATTTTCAAACAGACTAGTCGATGAAGTTGTCAGACCGCTCCAGAGACTAATCACCACGAGGGATACCGTACGAAAACAAGTAAACTTGAAATCAATTCCATATATTTGAAGTTAATACTAATAAATAAAATCCAAAGGTCGATTCTGATGTTGGAAGAGCAGCCAGACGATTGTGTGAATCGAGAGAAATCGAAGGAAGAGCGAAGAAGTCGTCACACGCCGCCGCAAGATATAACGAGAGACTTCAAGATACCAGGTATTTGTTGACTATAATATAATAAACAATTAAAATTACTGATTATATTTTAGTATTAACAGAAAAAACACACCCGAACAAGAATCTGAGTTGACACGAAAGAAGACAAAATCTGAAGAGGCTGCCACTAAAGCTGACGTTGAATATTATATGGCCTGTATAAAAGCTGAAAAAGCAAGGTAAAAGATTTCCATAATTTCCAAAAAAATATAAAATTTGTAATTATATATATAAATAAATATTTTCTTATTAGTATCTGGTAGCACTGGCCTTAATATATCACCGCTTTTGAATAATATTTTTAAAATTTAACAGTTTACGATGTGTAATAGATAATAGAGGAATCTACATACATTAGTTGCCAGTCAAATACACAGATTAGAACTATTTTCGCATATACTCAATAATCTACAAATGTAAATGTAGTCTCAATATCAGAAATTGGATTATGTTTTTATGGCTCAGTTCGATAAAGACTTAAGAGCACACATAATTTTAATACTTGTACATCAAAATATTAAAGCTTGGGATTCCTAGGCGTGCGTCGCCGTAAAATAATACCGTAAAGACGGTTAAAGAATTGCTTTGCTGTACTTTTAATCGGTTTTTTGTTAATTAGTGCTTCACCCGAGGCTCACACAAGACATTAACTAACAAAAAACCAATCATAAGTGTAGCTAAGTAACTCTACTGTCGTATTTTCGGTGACGTATGCTTGGGAATCCATTAAGAACTATTTTTTATACTTCACCTGTCCAAATGGGTTGAAAGCACTGTACATTAAACACAAACAATTAAATATAATATATTTTGAATATTTAAATAGAACTGAATGGGAAACAGTTGTTTCGAAGGCACTAGAATCGTTAGTGAAACTCGAGGAAGAAAGATTAAATGGTATGAGGAAAGCCTTGCGAAAATATGTAAGCTTAACGACTCTCCTAGGACCTGTAAGTTATCTCATATTAATTAATTCCAAATCTCATATTCATTTTATTACACAGAGTCTCAATCGATTTTAGGGTGCTCAAATGGACGAGGCATTAAGTTTAGAAGGTGGTTTAGAAGATGCTTTAGCTGGGGAAGTTAGAGTAGCTAGAAGTATGCTAATGCAACCTGCCCCTGCAATGCACTTACCTGATTTCTATTGTCAACACACTACTTTGGCAATGAACCGAGAACGAAGAGTACAGGTACTTAAATTATAATCAACTCACATTTTAAATAACAGAACCGTGTGACATTAATCACCCAAAAATAGCGACCTTTTAAATATTACATTTACACATTTTGTCACAATATTTAATATTCATTATTAACAATTTCTTTATTTAATTTTATTTCACATAGTTCCAATAATACAAAACATCTTATGAATTAGAGTTAGATGTATAGAATATATAAATATTTTTACCTATAACTAACATGAGAATTTTAATAACATTTTTATTTCATATGAGACGTACCTAATATTAAAAAATAAAACCCCTTTTACAGAGAGGATTAAATTTATTATTATTAAAGAAATTTTGTTTCCAAGCAATAAAACATTTATTTATATATCTATAATTTTTAACTAATTTCTCATGGTCTTGCAGTTCTATCAGGATTTCCGAATGCCCTTCCCTTTTCTGAAATCAATTATAGAGAATGTTATCCAGAAAACGGGTTGGAAAATCAATAAGCCCCTTCGCAATTTCATCAAGTCAAATTTTTTTAAAATACTATACATATTTTCATATTAACACTAAAGAAACTTAGCAAGGTGTCTCAATCAGCCGAGATATGAATAAAACAAAGAACATTTAATCACAATACGTAGTCAATCTATTATTTACAGTCATTCTTAAGAACACATAACATATTAACAATAAATGTTTCTTTCTTACATTATTTTATGATTAATTAATAGTGATAATTCAGACAGAAACTGATAGTAAATCTCCACATTCGCTACCGTTGCACACAAACCTCGACGAAACATTAAATTAATTATATAAAAAGTATCTAAATGTGTTGCAGTAAAAATTAAATAAATATGTTTATTCACAGGCTCTTATGAGAATTATACAACTGATAAAAAATGATATAGAGAAAGAGAGGAAGTCAAAACAAGCTCTAGAAAAATTGGCAAAGGCAATTGTTACGACACCCAACTTTGGGGCAAACGACTCTCAGCAAAATGTATCGGAAAAGTTATACCACGTGAGCATTTTATATAAAGTGAAGTTTGCATCGCATTTAATATTTATTAACTTGTGTTTTATATATTTTAGATGAGATCTCTACTGACTTATTTGGAAGGTGCGAGAGTTCAAGCTTCAGCTTCTTTAGCTGCAGCATCAGGAAGAGCAAAACCACCTCATCCTCTTTCACAACATCTCCATGTGACGAGAGATCGTCGGGGATTGCAGTGTACTATACTACAGGTTATATTGAATTTTATAAATAATAATAAAAAAGAAATAAAACCAAATTATTTCAGGTCCCTCCTTGGCTACAACGAGAGTATAGATCTGGTAGTACACTTCCGAGCCCTCTTAGTCCTAGTCCAGGTGGCAGTCCTAACGATAGAGGAGTTGCCGATGGAGTTTCAATTCAACATTACAGTGACATAGGTAACTATGCGTGTTGTGTCCCAAATATTTTACAAACATGTTAAAAAGTATATATTTGAACATATGTCGACGATTCAATGGAAAAAAGTTAGTGTTTATCATTCATAAATAACAGACTCGTATTGACATTTAGACTAATCCGATAAGAAATATTGATTAATACCAAAACTGATATATCAAAAAAGAAATATCGATTAAGTTCGAAAGAGACATTCGGAAAAATTTACACTAGAGCCGATTAAGGTTATTTTTTAGACATTAAAAATCATAACTAAACTCCTATTTAAGATATTAAAATGATTCATTTTCAACTTGAAACGTAATATCTCCTTCTATTTATTGTATGATGATATTAATAAAATTTCTTTATTTTCGGCAATATTAATATTTCTTGGTCAAATTTACTCACTATTATAAAAATAATGACTGACCAAGCGACAATAAAAATCATCGTATAAGCCCAAAAGTTCGACCATTCGACGCAGGAAAAAAGGCGATATATATATATATATATATATATATATATATATATATATATATATATATATATATATATATATATATATATATATATATATATCACGCGAACATGCGCGCATTTCATACAAAAAACATACATATCATGATGTCAGTGTACATACATATTTTCATTAAATATTGATTTGTATCTTTGATTTCACGTCATAGATATCGATGATGATATCTTATCTCTTTTTTTCTTCAATTTAAAAAAAATACTATCATCACTCATACATGCAGTTGAGACGTTTAAAAATAATTAAATTAAATCGGGAATATTTTCAATTTCAGAAGACAACCTGTCTGATAATCCACCTGAAAGACCACCACTTCCAGCTATATCGAATATTGACATCCACGGTTCATATACACCCTTCGTTTCACCAATGTGATAAATTGAATCTTAAAAATAAATCGTTATACCAAATGTAATTTAAGGCATATATAATACTTAATAAGTCAAATAAATAATCGTGTGCCCATTAGGTACTTATCGACCAATTAAAGCAAAAAAAAGTCAAATTACTCTTGCTTGACTGATTTTAAATCAATCTCATACACGATTAATTAAGTTTGACTGCATAATTATTACCAAATATTTATTAAAATAATGTTAGATGTAAGTTTCAGTTGAACGAAGGTTATAACAACTTGATTAATAAAATAAATAAAATAATTGAAAATAATATTTTCCTTATAATTTATTTATTATGATAAAAAAAAATTTTAATATGAATTTTCATTTTGGTGTTTGACAACCATGTTTTTTTGCTTGACTCAAAATAATTGTTGGTAGAATCTGAACAACAGTTGTACTCCGTCTTTGTAGTGTGATACATCATTCTTTTTTCAACATTTTCATAAGAAACACGTCTGTTCAATTAAAAAAATGGCTTTTGTATTGGTGTTCTTGTGTATGTTGGTTCTTAAAATTACATTTCTATTAACATCGGTGTGGTTCACCAGGAAGACCATGAAAATGGAAGAAATACAAAAGGTGCAGGACGCTAAAATAACACATTTTTAGTAAAAATATTAAATGAATCTAAGGATAAGTGAGGTGAGATATCAATTACACATTGACCTGAATTTGAACATTCATTTATATTGTGTTATATACATATATCTCTTCAATTATCTGATTATTATTACGAGTCAAACGAATATATTGCTTGTTGCAGATTTTCAACAATTTCAAGATAAATCCGAAATGAGAACAATTACTTATATTTTAAGACCCCCTGTGTGTATAATAATTTATGATATTATAATATTAAACATAACAAAATAGCGATAAGGATTAAACATGTAGGGATTTAAAATGTGTTTTATTACTCGTTACGTTAGTTAAAAGAATCTTAATGATTCTGGAAAAACACATTCATTTGATAATTCGTCATGGTAGCCAAAATAATTGATGTTTTCAAGACAAAACGATACAGAATGCATAATATTTTCAAAGGAAACACATCATTGTCTTCTTTTGTCAAGGTTCATGCAATTATTGCCACTAATTTCCATAGTTTGAATTTGCAAAAGGCAAAAACCTATTTAATACCCGATATTGTACATACGCTGTCTATAATACTTTAGAATGTATGGATATTTTCAGCAAAAAAAATTAAAATGCTTATTTTTTAGAGCCTTTAATATCAAATATCATCGGGCCTGATCATACTCGTATAATAAATTAATAATCCATGCATATATTCAAATGAAATAAATGCGCTAACCGGGCCAAATCTTTAATCCAACTTATCCTATCAAGCTATAGATCCATTCAAGTGAATATAAATTGAAATCGGTTGATATTCATTTGAAATTTCGTTGAATATTTAAAATAAATGACGTATGTATGTGTTTTCAATCGATGAAATTTGTTCCTATTTTAAATTATTCGCCAGTATCTTTTGTCCTTTTATATAAAAAGGACGCTATTTTTTCAAACCTAGTCGTTAAAACACGTTTGAATATTCAACATGAGTTATATTTACATCAATAATTCTACCATAGAGGATTTGTTACCATGGGATAAATTGATTTATCTTATGAAACAGACATTGATTGCCGTCACTAATCACAGGGAACCAAATAGTAAGCGTTTTTTCTGCACTATGATGTTTGATTTTTATATTTTGTACTAAATTTTACTTCCTACAGGCGCATATCCTGATCTGAAATGCATTCTGACTGAAAGGACATTTACAAGAATACCAATGTTACATAGAAGTTTCCTAGATAGTATGTCTGGTTATATCAGCGGTCTGGATCTTGGTCTGGCATCCAACAGTGGCAAATCATCTGGATTGGTTTGCAAAGTAATCACTGCTTTTGCAGATAACTCTACAAAATCATTGCCAACCATTCAGGGTGTTTTGGTAATGTGGGATGACACGGACGGGAGGATAAAAGCTGTAAGGACTATGAATAACAATATGTTTATATTTTGATCACCTGTTATATTTAAACATAGTTTATGGAGGTTCAAACGATGATTCTGAGGCGAACAACGGCTATATCTTTAATTGCAGCTGACTATCTATGGTTGAAAAGAAAAGGATCCAATCCAGAAACAAAAAAGAACTGTACTTTAGCTGTTTTGGGTACTGGACTTCAAGCTCACATGCACGCCATTGGATTTACTCAAAGATATCGATTCGAGAAGGTATTTTTTAAATTTCTACTATCATAATTAATAAATACTCTCCGAATTACTATAACTATTACTCGGGGAAGAATTCAAAAACTTGAGAGATTATTTAGATAAACCCACTTATTACTGATTTTTAACTTAATTATTATTTATTTGAAGATTTTTTGAGCTAAATTTATTTTGAAAATATTTCGTTAATTTTAAAAATTTACACTGATACTGTTTTTATCAGGAAAATAAGTTAAATAACAAAAAGAGGCACGTTCATTGCTTTGCTTTTTTATAAAATGTCGAAAAAAACATATTTTATTTATTACAAACAGGTTTTTTTAGTAGGCAGGCCTCTAAAAAATATATATTTTTTTTCATTTCAAACTAAACCTTTTAAATCAACGTTAATTTAGAAACATATTGATTTTGAAAATAAATAATAAATTTAAAAATTCACATTTATTTTCAATTTGGAATTATTACAAATACTATTAGCCTTTGTTTATGTAAATGTATAAATTAAGGAATACATTTTAATGAATTCTTATAAATAACAACAATATTTATGATGAATATACTTCAACTGCATGCATTAACATTTTTTTTCATATTTAACTAACACATATGTATATATAAAATTGTATTATTCTTAACAAAACAAATATACATTTTATTATCATATTTTTTATGAATGCTCTATTTTATAACCTATCAGGTGCGTATATGGGGCAGGAATTCATCAAAAAAGCTCGATATGGTGAAAAAGCTTCAAGAAATGAATATCAAAGCTGAAGAGGCTGAAAATCCTGAAGAATGTGTGAAGAACGCAGATTGTGTAATCACAGCCACATCTAGCATTAAAAGTATCTTAAAATATGAGTGGCTGAAACCTGGAGTACATTGTACAGGTATGTATATTAGATCTTTGAAATTTCACAAACATTAAGCAGGCTCCGAAATTCTTGTTTAAAACTAGTCTAATATGTGTTCATATATTATATATATTTAGATATTGCCAAGATTAATAATTTGCCAAGAAGAATTATTACTTCTAGATTTCATGTACCCTATAGCGACTTTTTAACCCCAACGACTTAAGAAAAGGTACACAAGATCTTGTGTATATTCGACTTTTAACATAATTAGTAAGCGTTCGTAATAACATTGACCATTAATAAAATATCAACGATAAAATAACCAAATATATATTTTAAGCAAGCATATTTATAAAATCTTTCTTCTATTTTGAAGCGTTGAAGAATTATAAAAAAACATTGTTTTTAATGGCGCAAAGTTCATATTACACAATTTATATTGTGTAGCGACTGAATATGTATTATTTAAATAATAAATAAGAATAAAAATCTGTGCGAAAACTTGAACTAGGCAATAACCTAATGTGTATTTAAATTTTAAAATAAATTCTACTGGTGTTTAAAAAAAATTGTATCACATTTTACTTGAGCGGGATTCGAATCTGCACTTTCTGCATTACCGGTGATTAACAGAATGTTTGTACAAAATCCAGAAGTAACAGGTTCGAATCCTGCACTCGATGGTAGGTTACATCAAGTAAATGAATTATTTTCATTTAAAAAAGGAAAGTTTCTCATAAATTATGTAACATTTTTTTGGTATTTTTTTTAATTGATTATATTTTCTTGTCATGTAGAAGTGGGCATGACTTTAGACCCAACTGATGAACACGAGATAGACTTGAAGGCTTTCGAAAACGGTAATTTGTTTGTGGAGTCATTGGAGGCTGCTTCGAATGAGTTGTTACATGTAAAACCTCACGGGGAATTGGGTCAGCTAATAACCGGTGTCATATCTCCCCCAGATCAATCGGATTTGACCATATATCAATCAATGGGTGAGTTATACATTAGTAGCCGTTGATTAATTAGTTATTATTGATATGTATTATTTAAATTGTTCAGGTTTGGGTTGTGAGGATGCCGCTGTGGCTGCTTTCGTGTATGAAGCCTACATTCAGAGAGAAAAGGCGCAATGAATATAAAATAATTTTATATGAACGAAATTAACCAATTCATAAATACTTGTTAATTTAATTTCAAATGCCACATGTATGTCAAAGTGCATTGTTTTGTTTATAACATATTAATTTAAAAGTTATTTATATTATTCATATTAATTCAATAAACAGATTTGGTTCTAGATACTATTTAAATAAAAATGTGCAGCATATGTCTTTTATTGATACTCAAATAATTAACTATAAGGAATGGTAATTTAAATGTAACACAACCACACCTTTATAATTGGTCCAAGTCAGCTAGTTAAACTTTTTAATTTTTAATTATTATTTACTACGCATTTTGCAAAATCAACAATACCTTGTTGACGAAAAACAATACCTTGTTTAAATTGAACTTGACCTTGAACTTGAACTAATGCGATGATATCATAAAGTTGTTTATATTATTCTCTAATGACAACATATATTCACTCGTTTATAAAACCGTAGATTCTCAATCTGTCATAATAAATAAAAAAAATTATACAAAAAAATGCTTAGGCTCGTTTTAGTATATTTTTTTTAAATCGTACTGGAATAACATAATGGAGATAAAAAGATTTTAGTTTCAATTAAAAGCATGTTGTATTTTGATGTTATTATTTACATACAAATGTAATAAATCCAAACTTTCCTAATTGAGTTGTCCTTGAATTCCTGTTGGTTGTATTATCAACCCTTCTATTATGGTTGTCATGCCGATCGATATTTGTAGCTAGTAAGTAATGCACACTATCACTATATCATTATTATACAAGTCTATCTATTGTGTTTACTATACATTTAATATTATCGTGTCCTATCGTTTTGCCATAAGAAACTTTGGACCAAAGCGCACTTAAAGTTAAATGTTCCATTACCGATCTTCTCAATTACGTTCTGAACACACCAAACAGTCTACATGAAACTTTTAAGCCTTCATATGGTTACTGTTTTATGTGTTATTTACTTAAAACGGGGAAATCTGAAAAGGAAGCTTCTACCTGATTTTAATTAGAGGTACTATGTATTTGTACAAAACCTGGGTGTTAACTGGGCACTCCCTTTCACCTTATGTAAAGTAATGTAATGTAAAGCTACCCTTAAATATATTATATGTATGTATATGAATGAAACCTTTCGATTAAGACTTCTATTGTCTTTTTTTTCAAACAATTTTTAATCTGTGATTTAAAAAATTAAAATCGAAAAAATATATATCTTATAACGTAATAAATAGATTTCTTTTTGACATATTTTTCTAAGCCCATTTTATTTGTCTTATAGCCAATAATGTATTTAGCTTATAAATGAATTGATTTGTATAAAAATATAACTAATTATGTACCTACATTATATAACTTTATCTACGGTTTTATCTCTGGCAATAACCTAATCTAACAATATTATACAAACCTATTGGTATATAAATTAATATATACTCGTAACTCAACACAACACAACAACGAAGTCATTTACTCACATTTACAAACCATAAATTCAGAGTACAACTGGATTTAACACAAATTATCGTTATCACTGAAAATTCAGCCCTAATTGCCGATCGATTATTAACACATTTAAACTTACATAGGTGTTACTCAACCATGGTATTTGATACTGACACCTTTCACTCTTTGTTTCTTGAAACTATAGTTAAACTTTAGACACACTTAGTGGTGAGATAATTCAATCCGGAAAACTATTGCTAATATCGTTTTTAATTTTGATATCAAAAATCTAAATCGTTTTAACCGTAAGTTAATTTACCTATGCGCGAGTTAGATTTAGATGTTAAATAAAACATTATCTATATGTTCTTACTTTTATAAGCGGGGCATTACTCTACTGACAAGCTTCCAAAAGCTAACTGACCAAAGGACCTCCTTAAATAGTAACCATGCGTATCTTAAGTTAAAAAAAATCTTAAGAAATACAGCGATTGCTCTATAACCTATCTATATTTTATGATAAGAGATCATGAATGGATGTAAGCAATTTTCGGTGTTAGATATATTTTGATTAATTTATTCCACGTTGACAGTATAACAGATGCACATATATATTTGCAATTCAATCAACCGACTCACATTTGATATTTTATTTGTGTGAACGGATATTGTGCATAGAGGTATTGGATATTTGAAATTGTATTAGAGCATGTGTGGGTTGAATAGGTGAAATAGTAAAATCAGCATTGATCTTTTCATAAATCAACTATAATGGTTGGTCTAATTCATTTATCTATGGGGTGAAACAAGGCCGTCTCGAATATACAGGCCAGAATGCTACACAGAATTCGTTCGTAAATCTGTGAGCTGTGGTCGTTCGAACGGCGCTCATTGTATGAGAATTCGGCTAAATTTATACTTTTCAAGCATTACAGTACTCTATACAACCTATTTACACTACGATCACAATGAAAAATATATCACCTAGTTTTATATATCTTCTCACACAATCATTACATTTTTATACGCATAACTATACTGTTTATATTTATATTCAATTAATACGACCAGAATATCTAATAAGTCGATTTACGCAGTTGAAATATTTCATCGATAAAATTATTTATTGTTTCTACAACAAGAATAAATTATAATTTGTACAAAAATGTAAAAAATGACCGTTAATCGAGTTTTATTATATATTTTAGTCGTATTGATTTAATACAAATGTAAATATGACAGTTATGCATGTAAATATGTAATAATAGTGAGTAGTTATATGGGAATAGGTGATATATTTTTCATTGTGATCATAGTGTAAATATGTATATTAGAGTGGTGTAATTCTTGAAATGTATATAATATCGCCTGATTTCCATACTTCGCGTACTGTATCTGCGCTGTCGTCACACATTCTACCTGGAGGCCCGTGTAAACAACTTTCGATGGCCCCGGGTGTGAACATCTGTTTGAAGGCACTATGTGAAATGTATCCTATTTGCGGCTTTTCCATCAACTTGTATTAAGTCTTCTTTGCTTTTATTTACTCTCAGCTAATGGCCGCCTGTTCCGTATTAATTCACCCACTCCTTCACTATTTATATAACGCATTGTTACATCATTTCAAATGCGTAATTTCATCGTAGCTGCGATAATATTGTATATTGAAACGTTGTCGATACGTTCATTAGTGGCATATTTTTTGTACTGTATACTTAATTTCTATACAAACTAACTACAAATATAGTCATACATCTTTCAATAGTTTTATTTATTTATTTACAAAAAATAAATGAATGTCCAAAAATAGTTACTTACTTGAAAATAAAATCACGAATTTAATATATTTCACAAAGAATTCAATAACTGTACGTCTACAAATACAGTACAGCTACTGAATCAACAAACCTACACAAAATTTCGCTTTCCCAATTTAGACTGCTTTTATCCCTTTCGCAAAAAAAAAACTCTTTACCCACCGGAAAAGTCTGATTCGTCAAAAAGTAGATATATTTTTTCCCAAGACACCTCCGCAAGATCGATATATTTCAATTCTTATACGCCACGAATAAAAATACATATTAAATAAACCAATTTGCTTGCTTTCCAAAATAGGCGAAGACTAAGAACGAGAGAGACTTAGTGTTTTGAAATTGACTTGAATGACATTAATTGTTAATTCAATATTTTAAATTTAGTACAATCAACTAAAAAGACACAACATATATTTAATTATTGATATACATTGGTGTATTGTGGTGCATTGATTGTGTTTATCGAGACGTGATATTTAGTCTTCGTTACAACTTCAAGGCGGGACTAAACCAATACGAGTTCTGCATCTAAATCAGCCAGCTCCTTTGAAACTAATTCTGCCTGTTTTCAAGCCAAAATTGTGAACTTGACGATGATGACGATCTCATAATTTATTATTTTTATGCTATTTTTATCTATATCGTCTTTTGGCAGCAGATAATCGTATTTGTTCAACGTATTTGGCAACGAAAAGCTAGTCATGTTGAATACGAGATGGACTTTCTTTCGTCCTTTTGATAGAAACCCATTGTATTCATGCTCAGACATACTGTTGAGTATAAAAAGGCAGTAATCTGAAAATAAAAATAAACCTTTCCTTTGTCGAGCATTTATGGAATATCGTTTTGAAGAGGTTTCATAGACAAGGGAAATTCAAGAATGCCGATTATCTTATAGAATAAAAATGATATTTCATTTGAATTTTCTCTTCACAAACATAAGGACTTAAGGTAGATTTGTACATTTTGCATGTTTTTGTATTTTAAATTTATTATTTCTATTTTTAATATAGTTTCTGAAGGGAGTTGATAAACCAATTACAATTAGTGCTCCTATTCACTCGAACAACAAGTTAGTTATGGCTAGCATAGCATATGTATGTATACTTTGACTAGATTTTCCCACTTGTTTTCACAAATAATCATTGAAAAAGTTAAAAATTCTTATTCAAGTTGGAGGCGAGAAACACAATTTGGCCGTAAAAAGTAGATTTACATAATTAATTGCGTTACTGACTACCAAATTTAACCCTAACCCTAGACTGAAGTTAAAAAATTAAACATAGGTGCTAATACAACAATCGTATTTTCATAAAAAAATACATATATTCATCTTGTTAAAAATATCATAGGTTATATATTGAATAATGATAATCCGATACCGTAATAATTTATAACAGTGTAATCACTTTTGTTTATCCTTCGAGCTAAATTACGTATGTTAAGGTAAATCGTATGACGCAGGTGCTGTGTTTTCTCATAAATTAAGTTTACCTCCACAAATTCATCTGTCAGCAAAAATTTACACGGTCTCCTGTATATTTACATCGATATTTCCAATATTGAATATTCATTATTTTCAAGAGCTAGAGCAATATGTATATTATCGAAAGTGAAAGATGAAACTTTAAGTTTTCCCTAAATACATATTTATTTATTTAAAAACTTAATATGTATATTTCAAATAAAATTTTAATACCAGTTTCAGCATTTATTCTTTACCAATATGGGGTGATTCTTCTCTTTCTTTCTGTGTGAATATGTTGTATCGATCTTGTAATCCTGTATATTTGTAGAATATTGTTCTACTATGATAGTAAATAAAATTGTAGGATTATTTGATAAATTATTTAAATAAAAGTATGCAACATTTTGTGATGTTATTTGTATCAAAATTTCAAGTTAATTATTTTACAAATACCTAAAGTATTTATATACTTGAAGATATATTTATGAAATAAATTATTGTTCTATAGAGTAATTAATATGAATCAAAAGGTAGATAATTTTCACATAACCAATATGATTTGTTCAATCACAAATTTCAATATTTTGGGTCGACAGTATGTTGACATACTGTAGGTTTTCTGCTTTGTTTCGATATTTTCTTATTTTTATTTATTTCATGTTATCATAATCATAGTTATTGTTGGAAGCACAGTGGCGCCATACTGAGCTATGAATGTACGACTTTGGCTCGTAATACTGGCTACATTTCAACATATTATCAGCTTGATTCATTCCGCCTCTTTTCTATTCAAATAGTAATCATTTTCATAACTGAACTAAAGAGTAAAAATATTTAAAAAAAATCAAACAAACCTATTTATTTTGAGGATTTTTGACATATAATATGTACATCAAAGAAAAAAAGAGATTAAACATTACCTCATTTGTAAAATAATTTATATAATTTTCTATACCGTATTTCTTTTATCGCTATATCCACTGAATCCATAAAATAATATATTGTTTTAAATAAAGACGTACAACTTGCTGTTAATAACTCACTATTTGTACACATAATACATGGGAAGTTTGTAAATGTCAATTCAAAAATATATATTTACAAAGATATAATTTCATTATGATTTACTAAGATATTTTTAAAATTATAAAAAAGATAGCTGTTAAGTGAAAGATCATATTAAAATTCTTCTGTAGATAAACTTTTTACGATGGTTTAAATGCTTTTGGGTTGGAAGCAAATTATGAAAAAGTTCATAGCACTCAAAGCTATTTGTTCAACCTTGTAGTTATCGTATTTGAAATGGTTTGAATGTAAATTATTCAAAAAGCCTTCTGAACCTATATTTAAAATCTTCCTTCAAATCTGTCCCCATTTGATCCGATTTAGTTTTATATAGACGAGCTTTAGGACGTGCTTTGAATAATGATTACACTAGACTGAATATTTTTTCACCTCCAACGTCAGAATGAAGGAATTTTAATAAAAAATGGAAATATTTCTTATTGGAAATATATTTCAAGTTAAACTCTCAGTACATAGTTATTATTTTTTATTAATTGATAAATTAATGGCTGTAAATAAAATATTATATTTCAACCTATTATTTTATAATATCAATAAAATCGCGATCGATCGACTTGATGCAGGTTTACTCTGACTTCCTGGATTGTAAGGTAAATTATTAATTTGGACAGAGCCGCTCTTTGTGTGATAGGTAAGATCACTGACAGATAATGAATTAATTAATTTTTGTGAATAAAAAACCAAATTTATAAAAATCCTCCCAGAAAGACCCAGGGGGCGTATATAAATAAATAAATAAATAAAGATTAGAAGTAGTTTAAGCGTTATAAAGTACATACTAAAAATAGAGTTGTATGTCTCCTGTGGTGAAATGCTCGTCTCTCACGAAGTACTGGAGTAATGCTATTAAAGTTTTCATATTACTAAAATACTCGTTCTACAACCCTCTACTTAATTTTTTTAATGAAATTCATTCTAGGAATGACGGGCATTAAATTCATCCCTTTGAACTTCTAGCAATTATATGTACGTGTGTAAAATATTATTTAAATAAAAAAACTACATATACGAGTGTGTTTTATTTGATTTCTCGACCACCCATAAATGAATAAAAAAACTCATAAAACATTTGAGTTTTTATATAAACATTTGAGTGACTGACTAACACATTTATTCCCTCCCATAATATTAATTTACAATGATCCTCTATGTGATTTACTCAAATGTGTTGAATTAGTAAATAATCACAACATATGAAAGATTTGATGTTGGATTATGAATATTTTATATCAATTAAAAAACTTAGCCTAAATAAAAATGACTTAAGGTTTTACTGATGATTTTTATATAACATGTACACATATATATATTTATTATTTTAATATAAATAATTAAATATTGGTGGAAATTAATATTAAGTGCAGAGGGTTAATTTTGAATGTAATAATTGGAAAATACGATTTAGTGATTTACAGTAAAATTGAAGTCTCGTGATTTTTCTGAGGAATAAAATAAACTTATGAACCGAATGTTAAAAGAGTAAGTTAAATAATGCTTTTTGCGGTACTAAACTACAGAAAAAATACTTATTGTTTCTTAGTCAATGTCTGATACAGTAAATGGTTTTAAACTTAAGTAGATGAGCTCAATTTCGGATAACAGATTAACAATATTAACAATTAAATGAAGTGATAAGATTTCACGTAATAAACGACTAATTACTGTGAAATGTCTACCTGGAATCTTTTAAATATATTGATAATTAACTGTCAATTTATCAATCAATGTCACTGTCAATTAGTCAATGTCAATCAAGCTTTATTGATTTTGTGAGTATTTTTAAAGTCGTAGTAATAATTGTTGTTTCGAGATGTGAAATCGATAAGGATCTGGTCAAGACATCTACTTTAGCTTGACACACTGTCCAATATAGTTCGCCTTGAACGAGAAAAAACATCCCGAAAAAATGACCACCCTCGACCTTTCCCTTGTTTAGTTTAATCTCGAATTCACACTTCAGGGAACACGGTAAATAAGTCCACCAGACCTGCTAGATCACAGATTTGCATATATTTCCATCCCTTCCCAATACCCAAACTTTGACTCCAGCTTTTGTTTTACGGAACAACTTTCAAATTTAGAAAAAAAAGTTGTTTTCACTCGGACTTTATGTGTAGATTGTGTCTGAAGTGTTCTACAGTATGTTTGTTCTGAATGCTTGATAAATAAATATAAATAATCTCATTTAAAATGGTCAATATACAAGTAATCACTTATTTATTATTCATCGATTGTTACGGAAATTATAAAAAAATAAAAGGATGCCCTTGAGTAGAATAATTAATACAGGACGAAGAAGTAACAAAAATACTATATGGAGTTAATAAATATGTAAAAGTATTTAGAAAATTTTGTATTTTCATGATTATTTTAATAATATGGTAATAAAAAAACGCATTATTTTCTTTGATGCTCTAATTATTAATAATAAAATATACATATACAATAAAATATTACGTTCAATATCCTTTTATAATAACTCCTTACCTGAAGTAGATATTTTTCACAAAACCGTTACTGATTTTAATATTAATTATTTAATTAAAATTTGACTTAATACACTTTAGCTTTTTTATAAACACTTTACTGTATTTCCTTTTTTTAAATCTTACTCTATATTTTGTAAATGTTGTATCTATGTACCAAATTTGTAGTTGGAATAAGTAATTATGTAATTATACGCCTTTTTATAGAGATGTAGGTTCTCTGGTATTCCAGAGAACTGTTTTTCCTTATTTAATAAAATAAAATAGAATGGACGATTTATCATTAATAAATTCACAAATCTTCAATGCTGAAGGTACCATAGTTTTTAGCAATTAAAATTAAAATGTTACGTTATGCCTAGCTAACATCTATGTGAAAAAGTTTTGTTCTATACGAAAGCTTTTTGTGTATAAAAAAAACTATTCCTTGGAGTGTCATAAAGAATCCCCACGGAGGCTTAAAAATACTTACGTGTCACAAAGGTTTTCCTTTTTGTTTTCTCTACCAATACATATATTTTATTACAATTCCTAATCGAAAAGGTATCAAAGATAGTATACAACATGCCTTTTATTGAAATTTAAATAATTAAAACTAAGGAATGGTACATTAAATGTAACACAAACACACGTTCATTAATGGTCCCGGCTAATCAGCTAGTTAAACTCTTCTATTTTTTAAATTATCATTTTAAAAAGTTTGAGAGTCTTGCGTATTTACTTATTAGGTGATTGACCACCTGATTTGAATTTATAAACAAAGTACGGTACAGCGTAATTTCAACCAAAATTTACTACGCACATTGCAAGTAAACAACAATACCATGTTGACGAATTCGTATTTAAACATGAACTTGAACCAATGTGATGACATCATAAAGTGAGCTCATACTTGTCTATAGTAAGTATTAATAAAACCGAAGATTCTCAAGCTGTCATATTAAATTGTTTTATTATTATTAAATTATTTTTTATATAGGAAAAAATCTTAGGCTCCCTTGAGTCTATTTTTTAATGATTGTATAGCCTTTAAGTTATCTTAAGTTCAATTGAAGATAGGTTGTATATAATATTTTTTTCGATCTATGGAAATATATGAAACTTGTATACGCGAGCAGTTTGTCGACTAAAGCATTCTTTATTCTGTTGAATCCTTGTAGTCGGGGTGTGTATTGTGTGTGCATGGAGTTAAGATGATAACATGGAAGTGATGCGAAGACATTGAAGATTTAATCCAGAAAAGCAGTGTATAGAGACGGATGCATATTTAGGGGTACAGGGTACATGAAGGGTAGTTGGGGGTTGGCTGGGGGTAAGGAGGAAGCAAGTCCCCGGGACTATTCAGTCCTGCGCAGTCGTAACCAACAACCCTCCACCGGTGGATGTCATCTTTAATACAACCTCCTCGCAACACGCACTTCTCTTGCATTCAAGTAAGAAAACTTCTTCAAAAATAGACACTCACCCAAGTAAAGTACAAACATCCCCCAATATTATAATAATTAAATATTGAAAGGTAAAATTTAAATGGTGTAAATTATGTTGAAATACAATTTATTTAGTGATATACAACTTTAAAACTTATAAGCCTAGCCTACACCAATAATCTGCATCCATATACAGAGTGGACTTGAATTAAAGTGAGAATATTTTATGGGGTGGTAGTATTGCAATATTAAGTGAAAAAATATGTTAAAATATTTCGTATTTATTAAAAATAAAAAAATAATGAATAATTAAAAATATTATTAGCGTTGGAATGAGCTGTTTCTGTGAAATACTCAGTAGTGACTAGTGTGTATTGTGTCTGTTAAATACGTAATTAATATATTCTAAATATTTTTTTCGCGTATATTTGCGATACAATACCTCCCCCTTAAATGTTCTTACTTAATTCAAGTTCACTAATGGTTAATTTAAGTCTATATTTTTAACACTTTGTAAGATAATGTATTAATTTTTATATACTATAAGTATAGACTATTTTAATTTATATTGATTTATTATTCATGCTATGTTCGTAAATTTATAAATTATGTGTCGGGTTCTTCAATAATTATTATATTCCCAGCTGTCAGTAAATTTCTAAAAGCCAATGTTATAATTTTAATATAATTAACACAAGTAACAATTGAGTTTTAACTATAAGTAGAGCTTCAAATATTACAAAAATCTTAGTCAATCTTCTTTGAACTAAGTACCAAAGTATATTTAATTTAATTTCAATTTTCAAAGATATATTGCATATATTTTTTTTTATAAATATATACATCATGGTACTATATTAATCACATGTTTTAATAGCAAATATTTAATGGTCAATAGTAAATAAAATTCTGAAAAGAGTCTTTAATTATACTTTAATAAAACTGCAAATCAAGTAATCTCTGTGGATTGATCAGAACGCTTCCAATAAAATAGTAATGAATTTATTTATTCAATAGAACCATTGAATGGCCTATTTAATGTTTATTTATGTATTGTTTAACAATTTTTTTAAATTAATACAATCTTGATCAAAGGATGAGCACAATTAATATAGGATTAAATATTAGACTGAAACATGGAAATGTACAAATATACGAGTTTCAAATGTATTACGCCAATTTCTTTTAGCTTCTTTCTATAAAAAGAACGGTGTCATCAGTTGAAATGGGATATTTTCTCAGATTTATTATCTTGTTACAGCATACTTTAGCAGCAAGCTATTTTTTTGGCTAAACCTACATGTATCAATGCAATAATCATTTTCTGACATTGTATTATTGAAGTTCTGAAAATAAAATTGATGTTTTCTATTTATAATTTATAGCCGACGCCTGCTGAAGATACCTTCGCATTTTTATAAACAAGTCAAGTTTTCTTGTGATTCATATAACAATGGTTCAAACGTAGGAATACTCATAATTTATTCAAGTCAATATCCTTCGCAAAGTTTACCCAAGTCAAGTCAAACAACACAAAAAAGATCTTTATTTTGCAAATTCGTCTCGATAAGATCGAATTGCACAAAAATCTAAACCTTGGTAGTGTGTTTTGTGAAACTTTTTGCTCGAATTTCATACATCTTTCTGACGCTATTTTTATAACTTATACATTATATCGTTAGAAATTCAAATAGGTTGCGATTTTTTTTTAATCTTTCAGACCAACCTAGCCTGCTGTAGTCAAAAGGAATTATTTGTAATGTCTGAATTATCGCTATTCAATTTATCGCTATTTAATTTTATGTCTCAAAAAACAGTATTTATCACGGATATCAAAGGATGTTCATATAAAAACCGTATAAAAAATCAAAGCCCAAAATATAGCCCCATTAACAAAAGAAAAATATCAATAAAATATACCATACTAAGACATAATTGTGAGTAAATTATACAGAAAAATATTTTGATTCTCAAATATGCCATCAAATTGCCATCTGTATAAGTTCTCCCTTTAATTAACTACCATAATAAAGACGTTTGGTGAAAACGTCGATAGTATTCCTAATACACAATACTTGATTAAAACTTAATCAATTTACAAAATTATATCCTTTCAAAGTACTTTGACATTTATTGAATGGAATAAAAATGAATTTTTCAGGAAAATTAATTATCCAACTTTTTGTTCGCAAGGCAAAACAATGCAAAGCCCTAACTTTTCCTTTCTCATTCTATAGAATATCATTTCGCGATAATTAAAAGTTGGTTTTAGGTATAAAGCCAGCATGCAAATTATAAAGTGATAGTCGGTATTTTACGCTTTTACTGGCAAATATCCGAATGTCTTTTGTATATTAAATAATACATGGTTTCCGAATTTGACAAACTGATTATTTTTTTGTACTTTTTCATGCTGTATTACATTTTATTATTTGGTTAAAAGACTACCGCATCCGATTGTCAACTAACGAAGACGATAAGAGACTTTGGTCTTGTGTTCAGAGTGCGTAAAACTTTCAAAAGAGCTTCGAGCTTTGTCGGGAACAAATTTTCAAGTCGACGAAATTTTATTGTGATCCCTGTGGAAAATTTAAATCTTAAACGAAAATCTTCGTCACAATCCACCGCCCACAAAAGGGCGTTTATTTTGACACTTAATCTCTTTGACTCTATCTCTACAAATATTTTTTATGTTAAGATTATTATGCTTTCATACAAAACTGTACTAAAAGACAAAAAGATAACCGATGACTATTATAATTTAAAACGGGTATTCTTGTTGTTGTATTTAAATACAACTGAACATGAATAATTTTTAGTTTGTAAGAACAGCGAGAGAATTTTTTATTTGCTTGATATATCACAATATGTTTTACTAATGTTCAACCAATATTTAATTTTAATTTGGTTGGATTGCGTAGAAATCTACTATAATCACTACATATTTTTTTATTTGAACCTTATTCAGGCAACTTTACAAAAAAAATTACCTTATATAAAACTATAGTTTTAGATGAGGTGTTCAGTAACATTAAGTTAGTAAGTTTTATGCCATTAAAATTCATAAGACCAGATTTTGATTGACGTGTAAGATAATATAATTAGGCCAGACTTTGAAAGTTTCAGGATTAATTTACATTAAATCTCACTTCTCAAATTGGTGAATGTATATGTATGAACATTTTTATCACATACTTTAGAATGAATTATAATTAATATGTATATAAAATTGAGCTAAATTGATGGGTTTATATACACTAAATAATTTATTTGAAATGATTTTGGAATAAAATGGCCGTTTATTACTTAGCGTTAATTAATTATCGTTTTGTGAAGCACCAATTAAAATACAATCACTTTTTAAAAGAAAAACATTTTCATTATAAAATAAATTTCGCATTTTAATTACATGCATGCGAATAATACCGCTTTTAATTTAATTTTGTTCATCATGTACAAAAAGTCCAAAACAACATTTTTCATGTTGGAATCTGGCCTTTAGAAAACATTACAAGCATTTTATTTTAATACAAATTACCCACTTTAAACAATAATTTTCACATTAAAATGCCTATATTTGTTATAAAATTCAACAAAATTACAGCTGGACTATAATTTTACTTTAAGTATATAATGGATTTAATTATTTCATGTTCTCTTACCGAAAAATAATCTAACAATTTAGCTTGATAGATTATTATTACCAGACATCGCTCAAATGGGTACAATATTTCTATATTATTTGGTAATTTTATTACTTTATTTCAATTCTCTGAAATTTATACGAAACCTTACATAATTAACATAGAGATATCATTAATCAAATAAAATGTATTCGTGGTAGAAATAAGATAATAAGGGAAAATGGACAAATTTCAAAGACAATAATTTTATTTTATATATATTATATATTATTTTATAAGATTTGAAGGTAAATATCCAATTTTATTAATAGAATAATATACGTCACCTAATAATAAAGCAATATAATTTAGATGTATTTCACGCAGTGTTTGGCGATTGTGAGCAATTGAGAATCTGTTTTTTCACCCTCTTAGCCCCAGTTTGATTATTACATAGTAATTTAGTTGCCTTCCAATTTGATGGCATACGATCCTAGACAGACTTCACTTAATTATCTTAAGTTTTTGCCCCTTTGTAATCAACTCTTGGTGTATACCTAGTCCAAAATATCTAACATATTATCAAGATGAAGTTTTCGAAATCATGTTTTTTTTTCACATATATATTAAGTTACGGTTATAGACTAAAAAAAGGAAATTGAATAGAAATTATGAATAATGTGTTTCAATATAAGAGGTAGGATGTGTAATTAATGTAAATGTAAAAGAAACGTCACTATCAGATTATTTTTGTCCCTTGAAAGAAAACCACGTACTTCAAGAAATATGTTTTTATACTTAATTAAATAAAATGAAATCTCTATTAGTACCTAATATTCAAATTCTATAGATACGTTATTGGGGATATTTTATAAATACAATATAAATTAATGTTTCAGGAGCTGTGAATTAAAGAAGAGGAAAAACTCGGCCTTTTTGGTCTGGAATAAAATTGACTATTAAAATGGATTAAAGAGAAAAAATAGAACACTGCAGTTTTCAACTCTCACGGGACATAAAAATTATACAAAATGCATATTTACCAAGGTTGGTGTTATTTATTATAAAATGTGAAGTTAAATATTTTCTACAGTCAAATTTACCTAGATAAAAAATTAATATATAGCTAAATTTATTCTTGACAAGGGTCATTAACCGCCTGATCAATGAAAGTCCCCTTGAAAGTAGTACTTATGTTATGTTAATTAGTAGAATTATGTACTGCCTGTTTACAAATTACTTCCTGAATATTAACGAGAGAATTCTCAAGAGAAGGAAGATTCAGATTAGTGAGTTTGGTTCAGTGACTTATTTTGGAAAATTGTAAAACATAGCATATATAACAGTTTCATTAAGTGAGTTTCGTTGTTATAAAGCCAAAAGTAATTAACTAGATTTTCAACATAATCAAAAAAAAAATTTCTTTTTTAAAAACTCAAAATTATTACTTTTAAAAATGGCCCTCATCCATTTCAGATTTTTGTTAGAATAATATATTTTAAATGTATCGTTTGTGACATTGTACATAATATATTGTATACGTTCCAGGATGACATGAATAGATACGAAAACGTCGTATAACGTAGCTTATTTAACAAAACATTTCCTATTCTCACACAATTACATAAACACAATTATAAAATAATATATAACAATATTATTAGGTTAAATTAAAAAATCAATTTTATTAACTAAAGCATTATTATTGTGGTTAATGTAATTTCCTAACAATTTATCCTCATTTTGTTTGCAGTGTGTTTGTTACTAAAGTGTTGATTAATATCCGTCCAGTCTTCAGCACGTCCCACATAAATATTTCAGGAGAGATCCTCCTGAAAATAAATCTTTACAGCTTTTACGGTATTTTTCGATACTGATAAAAGCTTAAGAAATTTTCGTCTGCTGTAAAAATAATAATTCTCTTGTGACTTTATGTATTATTATGATCAAGTAGATGTATATTGAATAATTCTACCGAGATATTGAACAATATGACTTAGTGGATATGTGAATTATCAATTAATTTTTATATATTTATAATACATGTAACTACGCCCCGAGGATTTTTTTGAAAAGGTTTTAACCTTTTTTTATAACCTTGTAACATTACAGTTAAACCATTGGGTTATGATAATTTATTAATTTTTATACGCTCTGGGAGGCTTTTTGGCTTTTTAGACACAACAATGTGTTAATTTATTCTCAGTCGGTGATCTTAACTATTACTAGTTACCTAGGTCACCGACAGAGCGGCTCTTTCTGACTTAATAATCGCCTCAGTATTTACCTTACAATCCAGTAGATCAGAGTAAACCTCGATCAAAATCGGAATTTAATGAATATTATTTTTATTATATTTAACATTATATTAAATCGTATTAAAGCTAAATAATTCTGAAAAAATTAACCTCGATCAACTCAGGCAGGACTTGATTGGTGTATCGCGATTAATTCATTTTTCAGAATTTATAATAATACAATTTAATATAATGTTAAAATATATAAAATCTCTGATTGGTTTAAGTGATTTCACAAAAATATTATATTAATTATTTTAATACTTTGGTATCAATCTAACTTAAAATCAATTCAAATAATTCTCTTTTAAAAGCTACTTGCAGTTTAAAAAATCATTTAAGCACTTTTAATTGTCAACAAGTATTAAAGTTTACGATTTAATAAGACTTAATTCAAATGTACAATGGAGCAAGTAACATAATACATACTATAGAATTTGTTCAAATATACTGTAATTAATTAATATCTTGTTATAATGGAATACTCAATTCATGACGTATCATTAATTTAAATATTTTAAGAATATACGTGTGTCATTCTATTTGGATAAAGCAATAAAACATTTTATGTCTAGTAGGTACCTTAGTCATAAAAATAGGATGTCGAGAAGTACATACATTGTGAGAGTAACCTTATGAATTTAATTGCCTGAAAAGCAGACCTCATCCATAAAGCTCTTTCCTCGTAACTTCGATTCCTTTTAAGCCCTTTATGGTGTATATTATTTCTGTTTGTTCTGTATATTTTTAACATTATCATTTATGGGTTTTTCAAGTCTAACAATACAAGGTTTCATTAATTAGAGCACACTATAGAATCAAATATCAATGTCTAGACGAAATTCCTCAGAATACACACGCGTAAGGCATCTGTACTATTTTTGGCATAAACTTTATTATATTCGACTTTAAGAGGGTTTTATCTATACCAAATTTATCAAACGAAGGCTTTAATGAAGATTATGAGCTATTATTAATATTTATTAGTCTCTTGCATGATATAAATTGGCACAACATGAAGATGCTCAGGGGATGAGGGGTTGATAACCCCATCTAAAAGTAACAAAGGACATTTGTATTGAATTTTTCATAAAATATTCTTGGATTTTTAGTAAAAATAATAACTTAATAAATCGATTGCTCTAGCGTATAATATCGTAAGTGCAAAAAAATACTGTATGCTCTTTAGTTTTTATGGAACTGAGCCACATATTATATGTATGTATGTATTAAATGTATGAAACGTCAAAAAATGTTGATTTTCAACAATTATTTAACCTATTAAGTGGGACTTTTTCGAAATAGTAAAATAGTCTTATTTGACCGGCAACTTATGTAGATTCATCCATTATCTATAACACATTTCATGTCTCTGTCAATAGAAGGTATTTAATCGAAAACTGTTATATGTTATAAATAATAATTAAACCGAGTGACACGTGACAGGTTAAATACTAAAACTTCTTTATGTTGAGTGTGAATCGCGTCGTAGCTGCTACGTGAGTGGTTCGTAGCCAGTATGTGATGTTCTAATATAATTACTCCGTTAAAGGGGCAAAAACCCAATCCGAAAGGTTTTTACAGGGAACTTAGTAAAATAAATCACAATGACAGTATTGGATATTGGATTTTCTGATACGATCTCATAGGTCAGGATATTTATAAAGTATGTCAGCGATGTAACAAAGCAAATATTTTAAGTATTTTGAGCTCAAAATAATGTTTTTCTTTTTCACAGGAGTATACCACATGTTGTGGCTGTCGTTGGTATTCGCCCTCTGGAAACCTGCCGAAGGACGAGTTGCTGGAAAAATTGGAATATACAGTAATAATTATAATGGTATGGTATTTTTTTCATGTGAAATATTTCACTAGTAAAGAATCTCGAGTGAGAAAACCTAAAACGTTGAATCCCTAAACGGTCTATATATGCTTCATATAGTATAAAGCAGGCAAAGTTTCACCGCAATTAAACGTTCCAACCACAAGCTATTGTGATCATCCTGACTTGTGTATTGTGGTCGTAAATATTATTTCAAAGAATACAGACGGATAACTTTTCATCCGCAGACACGGGTTTTTTCCACTCTCGGGATATGTTTTTTGCAAGGCAAAACGGAAATGTATGAAAACCCGTTTCAGCATCCTATCCTAAAATTCGTGGGAAAAGAATTGTAATCTTCTTATAAAAAATACACGAACACAGAAATACAATTTTTAAAATAAAATAAGTCGTTTGAGCAGCTATAATTTTAGGTCTTCAATTGTCTATAATTTATTACATAGACAACTAACTGACTTCAAAAATAAAAATGTGGTAAATTAATAATTGCATACATTAATGAATTCAGTAGTTCTTCTTAAGTGAACGAGGTATACCACAATAATCCAGGTATGTGTGTTTTGCTCCTTAAAATACACAATCTTGGAGATAAGCTTAGGATTCCTAGGCGTGCGTCGCCGTAAACGTACACCGTAAGACGGTAATAGAGTTTGTTTGCTGTACTTTTAATCGTATTTTTCATAATCAGTGCTTTGTCTGAGGCTCAGACGAGACATTAACTAACAAAAAACTGACCATAAGTGTAGCTAAGTAACTATACTATCGTATTTACGGTGTTCGTTTACGGTGACGTATGCCTACGAATCCATTACTATAAAAAACAATGTACATCGCGAAAAATTAGGGGATTAGCTCAAGTTGAATCTTGAAAACCTGTGAAATGTCAAGCTTTTTTGATTTTCCAATTTGGTGACGACATTATCAAACACACCCGTTGATGTAAGAAGAAACGAAAACAACGTTTGCTATTTTAAATTTATAGTTTACAAGCAAGTTTTCTTGAAATAGGTGAGTCGATTCAAAAGTCAACTATCAGCTGTTTTATTGCCAGTCTTTATAACGAGTGTTTCCATGTTAAAAACAATACGAGAATATGATGTGTTGGTTTAACAAAGAACTATACAATGTTTTAATCTGAAGTTCTTTGGAATTCCGAACACAATGTACAATGTTTCTGTCAAACCATCGAGGTTTTTATTATTCAATGTGTATTGCCGAATTAGCTTTGACAGATAAAAACTTTAACAAAAGGATTATTTCGTCCCACAGGTCGCTCCACAACAGGAATCAACGAGGAAATAATATGGGTGAGCATTGGGATGGGAATTACGATAGCAATATTAATTACAATAGCATTGTGTTATATATTGAGGGAAAAGTGCAACAAGAGAAGAGATTATCATGTAACAGCATGAGAAAGGTTCAAGCCGCGAGAATATTACATTAATGTATGAAAAATTTGTGTAAAAATCGCGGCTTTAATTATTACAGACCATTGAGTATTCAACTACATAATAATTCTTTACAGAAAATACAATATTATAAACTCAACGAGTCTACAATATAATTTACATTCTTCAGATATTTCGTTCCAAATAAAATTCCACTACAAAAAATAATTTGGGATGTTTCTAATACACCTCAAAGAATACTACGCTCAATAAATCAATAAATATCGCTTTTTAATCATTTTACTTTTGTACATGTCTTATAACGTTTGCTGGAATTTCTACATTAATATAAAAGAGTAGTCCATTCTAAATAATAAATCATACTATAGTGTTTTTATAACAAGTCACTTGATTGAGATTGACGGACCAAAAAGACCAAAGAATTTAATTTACAAATAAAAAATAGTCGTTCGAGTGACACATAAAAATGTAAAACTGGTTTTACAGTTAATTTGAGAAATTCAACAAGTTATTCATTAATGCGATTTATTCCATATATATTTTTGTATAATTATGAATATTTTTTACTTGCGGTCTTTCTGTGAATAAAATAAACACTATATGAAAAATGTTACATAAAAAGTGTAGTGATGTTTTGCCCTCTTGCACCTACAAAATATATACCTATAGAAAACACAATTATAGATTATATACGAAAGTTGAATGATTAGATGTATTCCAGAGATATATTATATAAATATTACATTAAAAGTGTAAATTATACGATAAATACACATATACAATCTGAAATATTTGTTATTATTTAATATAAACTGTTATTAAAGTAATTTGTCCTTTGATCCCTAATAATGAGCAATATCAATGTATTCAGATAATGTAGATTCATTGTGAAGCTAGTAACTAGTATTTGGGAACAAAAGGTTTTGGTTGAGAGAATTAAAAGCAAATTCATATACATATTAAATACTCAGCTAAAACAAATATTCTTCTTTTTTATATCAGTTTACTGTAAATATTAATCAAACGGATTAAGTTATCATGAAAAAATACATTTTTTTATAACAGACTAATTTTATTATTAATTCCAATTTCCTCGTTAGCTAAACTGGTATATCACAATTTTTATTCGGTTAGCATTCTTTAGTTTACGAAATATACAAATTTTGAGCGCAAAATCACTTATATTTTATAGATTTCATTAAGCATTTATTCATTATGTGATAATTTGAAAAATATAAAATACCTTGACGCCTTCCCTATTGATGGGAGTCCCTTTGTAAGGGGATGGCCAGGCAGAATATAGTAGAGGTGGTTTCCCAGGCCACCCCATAGGAATGTGTCCTTCAGATCTAGTTTGCTATGCTTAGTTATAATTTGATTTACTCAGATTATACTGAATAAGTCTGCGTTAAAACATGTCAAGGAAATGATTAGCATATACTTATAAGTAAATTAAAAACAAATATCAAAGTTAAGCTACATACTAATCTAACTTTCATACAATGGCGCTTCTATCAGCCAGTTGGGATGCAAGGGTTCGAATCCCATCAACCATCATTTAAGGCAACAGCGATTTTTCTTAGGTTTTTCGTATTTACAAGTGTCCAATTCCTTTAGAAATTAAAGAAAAACAAAAATATTATTACACATACGTTAAACTATATTATGTTGGTATTCCCCTTCAAACAAGGGTGGTATTTTCAGAAGACTATTTGTTAGTTTCAGATAAGCAATTTCCAGCCGGGGTTGGCAAAATAGCAAAACCAGCCCCTTAACATTCCACATGATAATAATCTCCTTTGCTTTTTGCTTCCCCTGTAACGTTTTCGAAGGTGTAATATTCTCATATATGTAGACTTTTTTGCCCACGAATGCGTCAAAAAGTTTATAATATGAACATAATTTATCAATCATTAAATATATGTTAACAAAACCACGTCTGCTGGGTAGTAATTACATGCATATGTAAAAATCAATTTAAATTTATCCTTATAAAATTATAAATAAGCAAAAAAAATATTTCTACTACATTTATGATTTTATATTTAATTGAACACACTTTAGAGTTTTGAATTCTTTTTATTAACGAAACAAACAAATCTACAAGCTAACAAAAAATTCATGATATATACATATATACTTATATATGTATATATCATGAATATATATATATAACATATATATATATATATATATATATATATATATATATATATATATATATATTTTGAAACTTTTAATATTTGAAAACTATATACATCTTAAGTTGACAATTTATAAATTGTTTTCTTCACTGGTCCTGGAGTGTATTAAATGTTCGATGCTTTCAATGATAATCGAGTATTGACTTCTGGTGTATTGTTTAGTTTCATTATTACGCTCTTTCAGAGTTTCCTCTACGGACATCCTCAAAGATTTAAATAATTCCGGATATGGTTTAATGATTGACCTAAAGTCTTTCTTGTACAATACATACAGTTCACATATATCGACAGCTACGACTGATGCTGTTCTTACAGCTTTATCGCTAATCATCGCCACCTCGCCGAAATACGATCCGTCGTTAAGATGTGCCAATTCATTTCCATCAGGATCGAAGATGGCCACTTTACCAATTGACAAGAAGTACATGCAGTCTCCTCTCACTCCAGCTTCGATTATAGTATCTCCGGGCAAGTATATGTCTTCCTTTAAAGAGGACACTATTGAAGATTTTGCACTAGTCGGTAACGAGGCCAGTAAGACCACTCTATCCACAGCTCTACCATTGCAAAAGTCTCGAACTTCTTTCATCAAGTGACTGGAGAGCATTTTCTTCACTTTGAATTCGTTAAAAAATTTCCCATCATACTTATAATCCATAAAATACTTAATCCTCTCTTTCTCCTCATTATTCAGCCTCCGAAACTTCGCAAGTTCTTCCATAAACTTACTCACATATTGAAAATTCCTCTTACCCAAGTTGATTGACCTCAATATGACCAACAAGTATGACATTAAATAGAGGAAATAAATCAATCCAATGATTCTGAGAATACTAGTCAAAGTCCTGTCTTCCATGGACTCGTTAATCGAAAGTCCATCTCCGTAGAGTAATAGACAAAAACTTGCTCTGTACAGAGTCTTGCTGTATTGTTTAAGTATTCCGCTTCCATATAACTCGCCGAAATTTTCTTGAACAACCCACGATAGATTTTTATCAAAATTTTTAAAATTCAAAACGATACCGTACACATTGAGCTGTGCACACGATGCAAAGTGGAATAATACGAAGGTGTAGACGAAAATCTTGAGCGTTTGGTATACAAACTTATAGCGCAGAGTGTTCTTTTCTAGGGCGTTGAGAAATTCCGATATTTCTGGTATTCTTATTATTCTACTAACTGAAATTAGACTGAATATGTCTCTATAGTCATTTCCTATTACTTCACATTTTCCAGCCACACATTTTGTTATCAACTGTCTGTATCTTGTTATACCGTACCAAGGAATGGAAAATATCACGTGGATTATTAATCTCGTTTTCACATAATTGAACGCGATTTTCTTCACATTCATTTGAATACGTCGTTTATCATTGTCGTAATAACCAGTGAAAAAGTTAATAATGATGTCGGCGAAAAATATCCCATTCATAAAATATATAAACAACCTTATCCGGGTTATATTCTCTTCAGATTGCACACCGATGAACTCGAATGTTAATAATAAAGACTCGGAAAAAGTAAGTAGAAATATAAATATACATCTGAATAGATCCCAAAACCACCTGTGAACAAAAAGAAATCTTAATTAAAATTTTAAATAAAATTCAGTCTCTTGGCTTCCGCTTCTTCAAACAAGAGGAATGTAATAATAATAAATTCCACGGTGTAGCAATTTCCTTTTAATTTTATAATACGCAAAATTTCGTTTTTTTCATTCGACTGGACATTTTTTTAACATCACCGTTGACGTGGTTTATTAAATATTAAAAACGTTTTTTTAATATGAAGGAACAATAATAAAAATATATGTATAAAGAAATTAAGAGCAGGATCTATTAAATTCAATTACAATACATTCAAATAAAATAATATAAATACTTGTCGACAGTTTTAGAATTTTTAATAAAAAAATATCCAGGGTGGACTTAATTGAGAATATTTTAGGAAGAGGGATAGCTGAGAATATATTAATTGCGTATTTAAAAGACAATAAACACGTTCTACTACTACTGAGTACTTCACAGAAACACCTGATTCCAAGATGGGGGCAAAAACTCTATTCCAAAAGCACTATTAATATTTTTTATTAATTATAAAAAAATATATTCAATATTTTTTTCCACTTATACTTGCGATTCCCAGCACTCCCTAAAATATTCTCAGTTAATTGGCAGCGCGTGTTTATTATATATATAGAATTTATAATGAATAATTGGAAATGGTATCAGATTATTAAAGCACACTTTATAATATCGTGTCAGTTTTACCCCTTTGAAGGAGAATTTTAATTTAAAAAAAACCAGCAAATTTAATTTACACAACCTAGTGAACAAGCCATACGATTATTTTTAATATGCATGCATTCGATTGCTCAAAATTTATTTACATATGTAAATTTATTGAAAAGGCTTTTAAAAAATTGAATACATAATAGTATACATATAAACCATCTGATGTTGAAAAAAAAATGTTGAGCAGATGTGGTTTTGTTAACATATATTTAATGATTGATAAATTATGTTCATATTATGAACTTTTTGACGCATTCGTGGGCAAAAAAGTCTACATATATGAGAATATTACACCTTCGAAAACGTTACAGGGGAAGCAAAAAGCAAAGGAGATTATTATCATGTGGAATGTTAAGGGGCTGGTTTATAAACCTGTTGAGGCGGAATTATATAAACAGATAATTCCGCCTCAACAGGTGGAATTATTTAGTCTTGCAATGATTTACTTAATTGAATATAAACGCACAATATGTGATTGTATGTATTAAGTGATACTGGAACAACATTACCGTGCATCGCTGAAAGGATGAATAGTGTAGATATTCCTCATTAGCTGGTTTCCTCTATCCTGGCTGATCGCTTCAGTACTCTTCAATACCCTCAGAGCCCCAGGGTTATTATACGAAGCCAGGAACATCCGACGTATTCTGCCGGCATATCTAAAAGTAACTCCTATGCCCGCCATCTTTCCCACAAATCAAACTCGCTCATACAACTTTTCAATATTCAAATTGGACCCGCAAACACCGACTCCTCTCCATCAAATATTCAAGCGGACTGTGGAAACAAAATTGAATATGAAGAAAAAAAAACAAAATATATTCCAAATACAAAATGTGAAATATGTTTTTATAAATACAATGGATCCTTGATATAACAAAGCTCAAGAGGAATGAGAAATATTCTTTATATCGAGGTTTTTTTTGCAGACTTCGTTCATTATATAGGTATATATTATGTCCTTAAATTCTGAACATAAAAATGAGATGCATAAAAATTAGTATGGCAAACGTCATTTTAATACGAATAAATCCAGAATACAAAGTGCGTAAACAAATAATAGACAAAATTAAAGCATCAGGCAAGGATTTACAAGTTGTAAAAAAATTATACAGTACTATTATTGTCATAAAGCCTTGTGTTTTCCTAGAACCTATTCAAAACTTCGATATATAGAGATAGAAAATAGTTAAAAATAACGACGAAATTTCATTATATCGAGGTTTTGGCAATATTAATACATAAAACTTCGCTATATAGAGGTAAGATAAGATTATATCGAGGAATTCGTTATATCAAGGTTCCACTGTATTTTATTTAATCACAAACCCAAAGATTTTAAGCAAAGACTGCTGATTAATTTATAAAATAATATTATTCCACATACTCTAGCGCGGCTTTTCTATATGAGAACATAAATTATAATAAAAAGTAGTTAGATCGAAAAATAAATTACACGAACAAATGTTATTTAGGTAATTACCAAAGCATATCTAATCAATCAAAAGTTTTATTGTTTTTTTTTAAATTAATTTGATTAACTTTGAGTTGTGCTGGTAAAAAAATTATAAGAATTTTAAGCATTTAAATTAATCATTTTACAAATAAAGCTCAGGGGATAAGAAGCATGGCTACAAATACTCTGTAGTCATGGCTTCAAATCTCGCTCAAGTTATTATGACTGTGAGATCAGGAATAATATTAATAAAATCCCAATCGATCGTCTTGATCCGGGTTAACTCTTATTTCCTGGATTGGGAGGTTTATTATACTGAAGCGATTTTTTATACACAATAACGTGTTAATTGTCTGTCGGCAACCCTCTCAAAAAGACCTTTTCCAAAATAAAAAGCATCTAGGGGGCATAAATAAATAAATAAATATTTTTTTCCAATAAGACAAATATTTTTCCTTCTTGATTTCTCTTTATTTTTATTTGAACGATCGGAAGAGACGCACAGTACCCGATAATCACAATATCCGAAATTTTATAACAGATAGATTTGATATGCTTTTTACATGTCAAGTATTATTTTCTCACAAGCATAATCCTCGATCAAGATATCAATAATAATTTTAGTAAAGCCCATCAAAAATGGTAATATAATGGACCGTATATTGATTAGCTACGAGTATATACAATATTGAAGATAAAAGTGACTATTTTTATGTCATTCCTCTTCGTGGGCATTAATGTTATTTTTAATATAACACATTTTATCCGGATAAATATTATCATGGAGTGAATGACCTTCTTAGACTTCATCCTCATCCAGAAGACCTATTTTGCCACGTAACTTCGAAGTTAGCCTCGAGGTCAGCCATGCTTGCCCTAATAACATTCTCAACTCACCCTCCATTGGCCTCAGATATTTTCCATTCATTAACTTACCAGAAATTTTTCAGGCTGACACCCCATACAAAATCCACAATAATTGGAAATCGTCCAACCACAAAATGGGCTACACGTATACTATAAAAGTAGATAATTAAATTTTAATATTATCATACACACCGCATACAAACATAATTTTAATACACCCATGAAACCCTTGTGAGAGTATATACATATTGACTGCCCCAGCATAAATAATATCGTAAGTGCAAAAAAATCTGTGTGCTCTAAGTGATTTAAGTTCCCTATAAAAACCTTTCGGATTGGGTTTTTGCCCCTTTAACGGAGTAATTATATTAGAACATCACGTAGCAGCTACGACGCGATTCACACTCAACATAAAGAAGTTTTAGTATTTAAACGGTTTTTGCTGCACGAGATCGACTCTTTTTTTGCTTACGTACGTAACGTACGTGGCCGCTGAGTGACTGGTACATGACCGGTACGGCGCAGGTACGTGGGACGTATGTTTCTAATGTAACTACTGCATACAGCTGACAATTTACTTTTACATAATATTTTATACATAAACTATCACACAACTCATTACATCATAATCAAAATACATTTCGACTGCTCCGGCGTATAATATCGTAAGTGCAAAAAAAAATTGTGTGCTCTTAAGTCTTTATGGAACTGAGTCACATATTCAATCTGGTAACACTGCCAGTCACGTGTCACTCGGTTTAATTATTATTTATAACATATAACAATTTACGACTGAATACCTTCTATTAATAGATAACAAATAGATGAATCTACATTAGTTGCCGGTCAAATAGGACTATTTTACTATTTCGAAAAAGTCCCTCTTAATAGGTTAAATAATGATTGAAAATAATCATTTTTTGACGTTTCATACATTTCATACATACAATATGTGGCTCAGTTCCACAAAGACTTAAGAGTACACAGATTTCTTTTTGGACTTATTATACGCTGGAGCAGGCGATATATTAGTTTATATTCTCTTCTGTTATAAACTTGGCAACACCCATATTGTTTTATAGCAAACTAAAAATACGTGATATGTTTTTTTCATTTATTATATTATAGCGGAGGCGAGGCGACTCAATCGAGAGGTTGTTGGGTTTTATATTACTGAATAGGGTTTCAAGGCAATCAATCTCCATGGCGACCAAAGAGACCTTCCATATAATAGGTTTATCACTCTCAAACAATACTTATTTTAATTTTATAATTCATAGCTCAAGAGTTCAGTGTTTAATTGCAGTCTAATAAAGTTTGTCGGTTCAGTCGATTGCAGTGAAACCCCCATGAAACTTTTTCAATAAATTACTGAATTGAAAAAGTAATATAGTTTTAATCTTCAAATATTTGACCTTATTCACATTAATCTCAAAAGCTGTATTATTTGACAATATATTAGTTTGTCTTCGCAGACACCACGGTGTTATATATTGTTATTTTTGTTTTTATATTATTCACTATTATGATTATACTAAAATTTTATTTTGTAATGTTTTGAATGGGTCTTACTATATTTCGAAGTGTGATTAAAGGAATTGAAAAATATTTATTATATCCTTATTCATAAAGTTTTATTGTACTTTCATATCAGTTAATTATAATCTTTGAAGTATATTTATTAGCATTTTTTATATTTATTTGCATATAAATGCTCATATTTTTTACAGATAATACAAAAATAATAATAATAAAAAAAATGTTTAAAAACAGAAATAAAAAGTGTATAAAAATAAATTATAGTATTATATAAAAATCATTTATATGGATACCATTTATATGTATAAGGTTAGTCCAAGCCCTGTAGGTGGCAGAATTGGTGGAAAAGAGTTCACCCAGGTGCGCAAATTCAAAGCCTATTTAAAGAAAAATAAAAGAGGTAGTTATATTATTCCTGAATTTTTTTATCAGCAGTGACATCTGTCGTTTTTTCAGTATAATTTTTCTTGAAGGCCTGAACTTGGCCCTCTCTGGATCACTAACAAAAATAAAATACAATATGACAAAAATTAAAAGCTTTCATAGTCTGATTCGTATTTTTATTTTTAGAACATTTCAATTTTAGTCAATATGAAGATAGGTACATAAAATCGGTAACACGGATTTGTTATAATGTAGCTTAGCCCATCTATTTTACATTTGTTTCATCTAATAGGTGCAATTTGGCACATTGGAATAAATAATAAACTATTAACACGACTTAAGATTAAGTATTAAATTCTCTATGGAATTGAGTATACAAGTCCGAATTTATTATAGGTTGTCCTAAAGAAGGCTTCATAAAGTATACAAAGAGCATCACAAAGAGTGAGGCACATTAAGGAGGTCGCTTGTGTCTAAAAATTACATATTATAAGTCCAATATCTATATAAGGCTTCACTTTGAGTTGCAATGCAAATTATTTAATATAATAAGTTCGTTTTTTTTCACAAACTAAAATGAATAGTAAAGAAGGCCAAGCAAAATATTATTTGAAATGATAAGCTCTGTTAATTGATAGATCCTATACAATTTAAGTCTGTCGAAGATCTTAAAATATTTCATTAAAGTAGGTATGCAATTCCTCATTGAGTTAAAAGCGCTAGTAAATATGGTACAAAACACTATGACAATAATTGACTTGTCTTCATACACTTCGACATTATCATCTAACATATATAATATCTGATTTGGAATACGATTTTAATAATATTTTAAATACAAAACGAACATTTTTATAATACAAACGAACGCGTTAAATTGGTACTTTCTAACCTATGTATAAATTATACCTGAAAACAAATAGTATTGATAAAAAAATTTAATAAAATCATGTGTATAACATATTTACAGTTCATGATTTTTTTCCTAACTATGCAATTCCTAAATTATCTTGTATACAAAATTCTTTAAAACGCTTAAAATTTACAATCGTGTGCCCGCTACATGTATTTTATTTAATACATTATAATTTAACAAATCAAGTGTGCAAATTATACAAATTTGATATTTAAAAATGTCATATAAAAATCGTTGTCACTTGGTCAAGATCAGATCGATATTTTAATATAAACGGGTACAATTCATAACATCAAGCAATTAATTCACTATGACGATAGTAATTTTAGAATATTCATTTAGATTTATTTTATTTTTAGGCCTCGGCAGTTGCAGAGTTGCTTTCTTTAACATTTTCTTTCCAACATGATATCATTTATATTATCTTACTATATTTTAAATATTGTCCAATTACACGAACATTTTAGAAGGGCAGAAATGAAATGATCATTATAAATCTATGAAAAAGTCTAATCCAAGTCTCAAATTCTCCTCAGTTTTTTTATGTCATACAATTTAACATTTGAGTATTTATTTACATTATATAATATCTAGTTTGCATATTATTATGTACATTAATATGTCAAATGCTGATGAGTCTATTGCGATGTCATTTAATTATAACTTGAATAACTGACAATCACTATGTTGAATGTAATTGAATATGAACCAAATATAATAAATTTAATGTGTTTTCAACGACAAACTAATATGACAAACACATGGATATAAATCCGGTAAAATAATTCACTTAATACAGTACAGAATATCTCTCATCTTTGATACAGTTGTTATTAAATAATATCTTTTCTTTGGTCTTTGATACAGTTGGTTTGGTTAAAAATGTTGTTAAAAATTGCTACAATGTTTTTTTTATTTCATTGTTACAGTCTTCTCAAACATATTGAAAAATTAATAATATCCTCGTTGAAAACACACTTATCAAATGTTTGTGTTAAATAGGAGACGAGGGGAGGTTGTATTTAATAATATACATAATGATGAATGAAACTACTATCACTATCAGAAAAATATTTTTAAGTACAGCCTTTATTGACTTTTTTTGTAATGACGCTTGTTAAATTATATACTTTATTAAGAGATATTTATGTATTAAAATATTACCTCGCCTTCGTCCATAATTGAGCCGGAATTTGACCAAAATTAAATTACTCTTTCCGAATATGTCTCTGTCCCTTTATAAAAAACATGAGACAAAATATATACTGTCCGTCTCCACCAATATTCGAAGGCCCGACAAGTGATCGGGACGGAGCACGGAACAGATAAGTTTGACAGAAGCTACACCAATCAGACGCGATTGGTTTTCCTTGTGGACCAATCATCTCACTCAGACTCTACGCACTCTCTTGATATTTATAGATCCCACTGTGAGGCATTCATATCGGTGGTGTTGCTCTGTCCCGTTCTAAAATATATACTTTTCAATAAGTGTGACAGAGATTAAATTATAAACAAAAGCCCACCGCATTTCTGTTTAATTGCTTGTATATTGATGCATCCCTCTCAGAAGATGATGAATAAGAGGGATGAACCTATATGTTTATAATTTCTTCTCTACCACACATTTTGGAAAGCGCATATTTTTGCACATGTTTTTTAGAACAGGACAGAGCGTTAGTGCCGATAAAAATTCCAGACAACCGGATGTATGAGTATCAAGATGGCGGACATGTCCATCGAGTCTGAGTGAGATGGTTGGTCCAGAAGAGAAACGAACCGCGTCTGATTAGTGTAGCCTCTGTCAAACTCATCTGCTTGGTCCTTCGTCCCGATCACTTATCCGGCCTTCTAATATCGGTGGTGCCGGGCAGAGTCATATGCGGAAAGAGTATATTCTTTTGCATCCAATTTCGACCCAACTATGCCCTCGTCCCTTACCTTGTCGAACATAACAGAGTTTCTCCATTATCATGAATACAGCGTAGTTGAGAAGCAGCATGAAGTGATAATTGATAGTGCAGTGTTGTGTTGTGTAATTGTCATAGAATGTAGTATTTAATATCTGAAGTCATCGTTGGAAATGGATGTCGAGGAGCTGGCTGATGAAGAGCAGCTTCCTAGATGTGTGTGCAACCCTGCATGCCACGCCATCAAGCAAGTGTCACCACGTGCTCAGGCTCCGGAGACCAGCAGTTATCGGATAACCAGCATCCTATCACTACAGTCACGAAGCCGATGAGGAGTGCCAGTACTATGTACACTTCGGCGTTGCCTGAAACATCACAACAACAAATAAATTATAATTTAAATCCAATCGGTCCTCTGCTGACTCTGGTTCTCTGGTTTCCAATATGAATACTGAAGCGATAATTTAAATCAAGTAAATACAGATATCGTCATATACATTTAGACCACCCTGGTAAAGTACGAACCAAATCACTTTGAATTGCTACATTTAAAAGGCCAAAGTGTATATATACGTTCTACTGTGTATTGTGTGTGGCCAGTTTATTTATATAGCTCTAAACTCTGATTTAAAAGAATTTCGAGTCATATTTGTATATTCTGTTTTTTCAAGCTGTGTGAAAGCTAAAGCCGATCATAGCCGATGTTTAGATTGAAGATATTTCCGTGCACTCGACATGAGCCGAAGCGACGATTTCATCACGAAATGTCACTCAAATGGAGGGGAAATATAGCACAAGTTTTGCTTTGGCTTTAGCTATAGCTCGCTGACATCGGCGAGTCAAGATTTGATAATTCGTAACACGAGCTAAATCTTGAAGGAACGCATTTTGCGCGTAAATACTGTGTGAGTGACTTGCGTTTGAGATTTAACTCACCTTGAAGAAACTAGCCCTAAGAGAGCTCACAATGCAGCAGCACAGTAAAACGTATCATACACTATGGAGTTTTATATGTAGTTCTTCAAAGTGATTTGGTTCGTTGACTGCAACCTTTTTTTATTATTATAATAGAAGGGTGTTAAGTATACACACCTAGCTGTTTTCTTATTCCCAAAGGTTGTCTGCTCCTCCATAAAGAGTTGATTAGTGTAGGATCACCCCTTGTCCTCCAGTCCCGGTAGCCGCGCCCTCTGGAATAGTGACTGAATCTATTTTTCAATTGAGAGACGTTAATTTTCTATCAACAATGCACACATTACAAAATAATAAAATTGCAATCAAGCCATTCAATAAGCGTATCATCGAATCGTGATCATTTAAAATGTACCCTAAAGTTGGTAACATTATTATTTACTATCTTTACAATTCCTATGGTCTTCAAGAGAGCGTAAATACAAGCGATTTGTAAATAAAAAGCTTCTGTGCTTTTAATTAATCTACACTGGATAATTAGGTTATATTTTTTTTTAATAAAACGCATTCCAAGACACTATTCTTTCGGGGTTTTACCATAAAAAGCGCCATTACGGAAAGGAGCGGTATTTTACTTGTCTTATTATTAATTAAAAGGACCTTAATTCCAATGTTACCATTTAGCAACTAGCCTACAAAAAATGCATAATCCTCTCACTTAAACTTTGACCACAAAAATACAATAAATATTATCACTTTTTTCGATTAAAATATTATTACAAAAGGCTCGATTATTTATGAGACAAAATACTTCATGCTAATAAAACATTATGAATAGGTACTCTACGATTTATTGACGGGGCATCAGATCGCTGAATAAAAATAACTAAATATTGTTTTACAAAAAATCCTTCATAAGAAAATACCATTTTCAAAATATTTCATATCCATTTAACGACTGAAAACTGATCATCCTAAAAACAGTTACTTTTATTTATAAATAAAATAAATAAAATACAAACACGACAAATGGATATAAAATAATTTTACAAAAATCATATTTATACAACACAACCGCCAGATCACATAATTATAAATAATCAAATGTAATCTGTCGAATTGTATTTATTTTCAATAATTTATACATTTGTGGATTGGTGTGTGAAAAATATGGTATGCGGTGTATCGGTGTGATTTTTTTAAATACTATTAAAATTAAATTTTATATATTTGATGTTAAAATATTTCTTTATTAATCGGGGTGCTTTCTGGAATTTAGTTTAATTATTCCATTTAAATGTATGTGTGTGCTTTTTATTTATATTTGATTTATACTTTTATAGGGATATTGTTGAAATAAATTTAAAAAAAAAATCTCAATATTATAAAAACAATCGCGCTTCTAGTCATAATGAAAATAAAATTTAACAAAACTACAAAAGAGACAAAAAAAACTATACTACTCTCTAGCTACAAAATAAAACCTGAAACAAAACCAGTTATTATTTACCTGTTGTTTTTTTTTTTGTCTAAAATTTTAATTGTGGAATTACGTGTATATATTTTATCTTTTCAATTTTATGTATGTTTGTTCCATTATTTATTTATTATTTGTATATATTTTTTAATTTATTGTGTTTTGTGTGTGCGTGTTACAAGTTAGTTTAATAGTTTATTAAATAAGACCATTTTATATTTGTTTTTTCCATTATTTATTTATTATTTTTATATATTTTTTTAATTTATTGTGTTTTGTGTGTGCGTGTTACAAGAAAGTTTAATATTTTATTAAATAAGACCATTTTGAAAATGGTTGGCATATGAATTTTAAAACTTAAGAGTGTAGTGACATGATAGAAGTAATCGTTTATTAATGTATTGTGATTATGAGGTAATTGTAAATGTAATTTAATTGGATACAAACCTACGAACACCACCCACACCACCACCTGGTTGTGGTATAACTGCAGGGGCGGCAGCAACGGGTGGAGGTGAACTTGGCCCTACCATCACCACGCCGCCACCTGCCCCTCCTGGCGCCGACGGGAATCCTGTCACTGAAACAATACCAAATAAACACTGATTTTATAATGCTATGACGTATATCTCCAGCTATAGGTATAACATTCAAAAAGAATCATTTCAAAGAGAAATGGCCAGGTACTTATGATAAAAGATGATGATGTGAAAGAAACGAGATTCTCCATTATACTATCGTGGTAAATGAAAATAATTGACGAGGAAAAATACCAGCCTGTTGTTGCACGATATTAAACCAAAAAATATATAAAACCAAAATAATGGAACCAAATACGATAATAAGGCCCTCGCCACTAATTGGAGCTCATGTTTGTTTGCGATCATTCATTGGATGCATCCCAGGATCAAAACATTCTGCTTTATGGTGCACACCTATTTTCTATATGGCCTTGCTTTTGTGAAACTTTCTGATACATATATATGTATATCATAATGACTAAAAATTATAGTTAGATTGAGATAAATTGCAAGGGAGACGAGGGATTTTAAAATGTGTAGATAGGTTTGGCTATACTCGCAATTAAATTAATAAACATAAATGGATATTCAGAAAGCAATAGTGGTGTATCTGGACCAACAAGGACGGAAAACTGTAATTTTGAAAAATTATTATTACCTAAGCTTTATTCAATTATCTAAGCTTGGGATTCCCAGGCGTGCGTCGCCGCAAATCCACATGGCAAAGACAGTAATAGAGTTGGTTTACTGTACTGTTGATCAGTTTCTTGTCAAATAGTACCTCGTGCAAGACTCAGAAGAAGCAGTAACCAACAAAAAACTGATCGTAAGTGTACCTAAGCAAATCTACTATCGTATTTACGGTGTACGTTTACGGCGACGCACGAATGAATGGGAATCCATTACTTTAGGGCCGGTTTCTTCAACGCTTACTTGGCAATTTACGCGCAAAATGCTTTTCATCACGATTTATCTCGTGCTGTCAAATCTTGACTTGGAGATATCAGCGAGCTAAAGTGAAAAGTAAAGCAAAACATGAGATATATTTCCCCTTCTATTCGAGTGACATTTCATGACGAACTCGTCGCTTCGGCTCATATCGGGTGCACCTAAATGGCTTGAATCTAAACATCGGCTAACTTTGTTATGGCTTGGAGATACGGAATGTACAAATATGGCTCCAAATTCATATAAATCGTAGTTACGTTGCTCTCGAGCTTTGAGCTATATGAAGAAACCGGGCCTTAGTAATCGACAAATTAGACAACCAATTACTTAAGAAACAACCAAGGGTCAGTTTCTTCAAGCCGTATTATATCGTGTGCTACGTAGCAAGATACTGTACGAAGCTCGTGTCATATACAAATATTCCGTTTCTTCAGCCTTTGTCAAAGCTAGAGCAGCTGAATTGTTCCGATGTGTGTATCGCAAGCATTCTGGAGAACTTGCATACAGGCGACTGGAATGAAATATAACACTAACTCGAGATTTAGCTATGGTACCTCGATATTAGCGAGCTAGGATTTGACAGTTGGTAGCACGAGAAGATCTTGAAGAGACCGACCCTAAATAGTTGCAACTGGAGATATCACTAAATTATAAATGTACAAAGTTGAACAACAGCAACTTCCATGAACGGATGATACAAGGTATAATATATTAGATGTGTTGATATGAAGGGACTCACCCATGAGCACGACAAACGCCAGGAGGAGTGTTAGGGCGACGAGGAGCCCCATGACGTGGCGTCACCAAGGTAGAGGCTCGCGAGCTGGCAGCATGGCAGCCGCCAGCAGGCGTGCCCCACTACCCCTGCGCCCTCCTGCCGTCACCTTGCTCACCTGCTCACCACCACCTTGCTATTCTTGATACCTCGATACTTGATAGAGCTGCTGCGGGTACTGTGCTATCTTTATGGTGCCCTCATACACTGCTACCTCAAACAGTACTCACTCCTCGCCACTACTGCCCGCACCCGCCCTCCTGCACTCTCCACTTTAATGGTGCATCTTCTTCAATTCGATGCCACTCTGCACACAATATCTGAAACATAACATTTTAATCATATCAATCTCTTTAATATAAATCATCAATTTTAGTCTTTACTTACATGGCGATAATAATACCGTGACGCCTTCCCTATTAAAGGGAGTCTCTTTGTAAGGGGTTGGCCGGGCCACCGTGGCTTTTACAGGAAAACATAGTAGAGGTGGTTTCCCAGGCCATCACACAGCAATAAGGCCTTCAGATCTACTAGAGCTATCAAGTGACCCCAGTGGACACGGTTTTTGCCGCCACCGTGGATCGAACCCGAGAGTCACACTCGCGAATACGTCACACTAACCACTGGGCTCCTCTAATAGCAAATAAATTCAATCCTTAGTATTTGGAAAGACGATTTGTTTTTGTATAGTCTAACAGTACGATTTAAAAATAAATGAAATTTGTTATATATATTGTCAATATATTTATAAGCCGCCTTGTGGCCCAGTGGTTAGTGTAACGGATTCGTGAGTGAAGACTCCCGGGTTCGATTCACGGCACCGGAGTCACTTGGTAGATCTAGCTTAGCAAACTAGATCTTAAGTACTCATTATTGTGTGGTGGCCTGGGAAACCATATCTACTATATTCTCCCGTAAAGGCCAAGGTGGCCTGGCCAACCCTGGGACTCCCACCAATAGGGAAGGCGTCACGGTATGTATATATATATATATATATATATATATATATATATATATATATATATATATATATATATATATATTGAAGAAAAAATATTATTTTATCACTACATCATTATTGCCTCTGCAGTTCTATTATTTATTTGTTAATTATGTATTAGTAAAAAAGGTGAATTTAATCAAATTTTACTTTAAAAATTACCAACATACATTTTGTAGGTATATACATATATTTATTTCAGTATTCAGATTTTATTTTGAATGACATGAGAGAATATATTGGTTTATTTTTTGTTAGTGTATTGAATTTTATAAGTTTGATCATAGATATATTATATATTCTTAAGTCCCCATCTTTATTTTCTTTTACAATTTATCAAGACATACAAAATTGTAATCTCGCCACGCCAAGAGTTCATTACAGACAATTTTTTTTATTATTATGATGTTATTTTTATTTTTGCCTACACTGCAGTTTATTACCGTATTATTTGTTAGCACTAATAACATAATGATTATATAGTTTGTTTCTAATACAGTCAGCCATGCAAATACGATCAGTGTTGCATAAAATTTGTGGTTTCTATAGAACTGGTCTATTTAGTAAAGATACAATTGATAATATTACTAGTCACATCTTAATAATATGATAAAAAATAGATTTTCTAATACTATTCAGTTATAATTATATGATATCAAATTCTACAATGTTTCTGCGTAATTCAAAACGACTGAAAGCCTACCAAAGCGGTCATAAAATAATCACATCAGCGTTGTGGGTCTTAAAAAATACAATTTTATATTTTTTACGACATTTGACCGATAACTTGAGCTTAATTATACTTTTTAATACCTCTGCTATATTTGTGATTATTGTCTTAGGCATTTAGTAACTACCTTGAGTTTAATTAAAGCACAACCAGAAATGGGTCGTATTTTTTTAGTAGGTAGTAACTAGGGTAAATTATTATGTACTCCATAAATCTTTATTAATATATTGATACGATCTAATAAACATTTTATTAAATAAATAATATTCGAAGGCAAGTGATATTGATTACATTTCAAGCTATGTCCAGATGAAATCTTTCTGAAAATTATATAATTCCTATATATAAACTATATTCTAAATTAGTTTATTTTATTAATATGCATATGGATACATTGTAGAAGATATCTTTTGAAATCGAATATCGTTTCCTTGTGAAAAGGGTGAAAAAACTCCTACAACGGCACTTCAATCCATTAGAGTTAAAAGCCGACGGGGTTCTTATACAACAAATCATATTACATTATCATTTAGACCTACGTACTTCATATTGAAAGCACTAAAAATATGTTTTTGAATGTCTAATTGTAGTACGTTATTAAGCTTCCACCAAAACACAGTAATAATATTCACCCTTATAAGCAAATGTCCACATGTGGTTCAAATTTAAGAAATATTTTGATAAATATATGTACATTCAACACAAAGTATAACAATTTCTTTATTTAATTTAAATTCTACATAGTTTGGATAATACAAAACATCTTATGAATTTGACTTAGGTGTACAGAATATATAAATCTTTTTACCTATAACTAACATGAGAATTTTAATAACATTTTTATTTGATATGAGAGGTACCTATTGTTAAATAATAAAAAGTATGGAAAAAATAAAAACCCATTTACAGATATGAGAATTAATCTTGATTAATTTAATAGGATTAATCTTGATATGAGATTAATCTTAACATAAAGGATATCTTATTCAATGTAGGAATTGGTACTTATTTATAGTATTCAAAGCGCAGGAGAAGTTTATCTTTGTACGTAGTTCTTATTCCTCTACGCTGCTACGCCATACATTTAAATTCAAATTAAAGAAAATATACATTCCCTATGTAAAAACATATTCAATCAAGATGCAATATGTTCAGTTTATTTATAATAATTTCTATTTTCTGTTTAAAAATAATATATATATATATATATATATATATATATATATATATATATATATATATATATATATATATATATATATATATATATATATATATATATATATATATATATATATATATATATATATACATATTTAAATGAATGTTTCCATTCTTATCGACATTGTGACGATTGATAATAAATAGGATAAAGTAATAGTCCCATGTGTGTAATATAAACTAGTTTATAAGTATTAGTGTGAAACTTAGTGTAAGTATTTCTACCGCAGAAACTTTATTATAAGAATACACGTGTAATTTGTAAAGTTATAAACGCAAAAGCTCGACATCTAAGAATGCATACATGAACACTGGAGGATATTCATAAAGTGCATGATGTACATACAAGTTTCCTGATAATTTGAATGCACTGTAAAATTAAGTCTACTTTATTTATATTTACTAACCACTCATTTATATTCTGTTAACGCAGAAAGGCAATTAGCATCGGTCAAGTGTTCTCGTGTCTCCGCCTAATTATCAAGTTTTGCACTATTTTCTCGAGATCTTTAATTAACTTTCATTCAAAGGGAAAAATACACAATAGAATGTGTTTTATCGTTGTTGCAGAACTTTTGGGATTTCACACCTTCATCGGAGGATGTAATTAACACCTTTATTATAAGGCTTAATACGCATATTCACCACAGTGTAAAAAATCACCTTAAAATAAAAAAGACCTATGGGTGATGATTTTATATATAAATAAAGATAAAATTCAAGAAGCAACATTAATTTTTATTCACACTATGTGCAAATAGGTAATTGCTATGATGATAATAAATAGATGAAAGTGACAAAAATAATTGGGAGAGAGAAAACAACTCAATCAAATACATTTTGTAAAACCTAATTTTGTATACTTTATTTATTTATTTGCGCCCCGAGGAGCTTTTTTTATTTTATTTTTTTGATAGGGTTTTTTATACATAACAACGTGTTAATTGTCTATCGGTGATTTTAACTATTACTAGTTATACAGGTCATCGACTTAATAATCAGTATTTACCTTACAATACAGGAAATCAGAGTAAACCTGTATCAACACGATCGATCGGGATTTTATTAATATTATTCAAAATCTCCCAGTCGTAGTAACCGATCAAATCAATTTACAATATTTTTGACTTGAGTGGGATTTGAACCCATGACTTCGTAGCCATTTGTATTTGTAGCCATGCTTCTTATACCCTAAGCTATTACGCTGGTCGACGACAGCTGACGAAGATAGTTCAAATTGTTTTCAGGAATCAAAAATAATAACTGATTTTCTATTAATATTCACTCTCAGTAGTAATTGGAATACACAGAGTAATAAATAATGTAGTGAATAAAATGTTATCTAAGCAAGAAATGAGAATAAAAGAGTTGGTCTCCAAAGAGATCGTCTTCCTATCCTAATTATTCTCTGAGTTTATTTATTTACAAGCTTTTTCACGTTAGAATAACGACTCCATGAAGCAGACCTTTTCATATAATATTTACTTGTTTCAAAATTTCAAACACCGTTTCTAAATAATACATGTTTTTCGTTACAGAATAGACCCCCCCATACAAAGGTCTTGCTGGTAAGCAAGGGGTAAGGGGTACCTTAATAAATATTATTTGCACTTATAATAAAAAATATTATTATATTATAATAAAAACAATTCATATTTTATTTACTCAATTAGCTCTTATTATTCCCAGAGAGAGATTGAAGCATTTTAATCATTTGTTCCTGAAAATATTTACATCTGAAAAATTCCGGTAAAAGCAACCTTTTTGAGTTTGACTCATTATCAGAGTATTTTTATGAAAAGAAGCTTTAAAAAATGGCAAAAATTAGCATTTATTTGTGGCACTTATATTTCAATTTTGTTAAAAAAAATCTGTGTTAAAATAGTATAAATTAACCACTAATAAATGTATATTGTTATTCAAACTATAATTTTTCTATTTATGCTAAAAAAATTCATTTTTATTAAATTAATGATATTGTTTACATACTATAATAAAATGAACACTGATGTTATGTAAAGAAAAATTTTACGTTAAAAAAATAATCGGATTACCTACCCAATCAATCAAAATCCCCTTCTCGTATTGATTTAATTAATGCATCATTATTGTGCATTTCACACTTAATGATCTGCATTGTATATTGTATAATATTATCGTAGTTTAAATGCTATGCAAGGCTTAAGGCCATCAAGTATGGATTCTCCTTTCATCACCACAACAATACTTCCAGTGCATGCATCACTATTAAATACAATCTTGAAATTTACCTCTAAATATTATTTATCTTGCTACGAACGCTCACATTTCAACTGGATTAAATTACTTTAGACGACAGTTTGAAAACTAGATGCATCAAAAGCTATAAAACACATACTTCTACACTTCACTAAGATTTTTGACGCAAATCAATTTATTCATGGAGAAAATACTCCCCAACGATTAAATGATGACACTAACTTATCTTTATATATTGTTAATATATATTTTTTAAATAAGTAAGCATTGAGTAGAATATTTAATATGTTAAAAAAATCATTTTCCTAAATTATATAATGATAAAGGTTTAATTTGAAATGAATAATCGTGAATTCCAAGGAAAACTGTACCAATAGTAAAAATAAAACGTTTACACGGCGGACTTGAATTAACTGAGAATATTTTAGAGGGCAAATATAAGCGAAAAAAATATTAAATATATTTTTCATTATTACTTTAATTACATATTTTTCTAAAAGAAAGAGCCCGTAATGTAATAATAATAAAATCCTCGGTGTGGAAAATGCCTTTTAATTTTATTGAAGTCCATAATAACCCAAAAGGTATGCAATTTTTTTTTGCATTCGTTCGAATGGTCATTTTTAATAAAATGACAGTTGACAGTTCTAGGTTTATTAAAAATTAACAACTTTTT
>JAGTTH010006754.1:0-18825 GCA_022606485.1 Agraylea sexmaculata | reverse complement strand
TTTGTTTAAATATGAGAGAGTTGAAATAAAATAATACAGTAAGTAAATAATAGAGCAATATTATAAAGGATATTGTTGCAGAGCTCGAATATGTCAAATCACTTACTTGGACTAGGTCTGATAATAACTACACCACAAATAAAAGTCTATAAGGTCTAGTTATATTAATTTTTAAAAGAATGCACTTATAAAAATAGAGCCGTAATTATTTATTTTATTTTATGGTAATTTCCACTATCGAGTGTATGTGTGTTATTTTTTTTAGATGATCAGAGCTGATTGATAATTGTTTGGGTATCATTAATCAAAATATTTGATCGATATTATCAATAATGTGTATGTAATAAGATCTCTCTTATGATCGATGATTTATTTATTGATTTAGAATATTCAACACTATTCGATATTGCTTTGAATTTATCTTGTAGTGGTTTTTCCTAATTTAAGTGGTTTTTTACGCGGAATTCACGGTCCGACAATCTTGATTGAGGGAAAGTCAAATATAATGTTTACAATATATAAGAATGTGAATTTATATATAAATATATATATTCAGGAAGAGATATTCTTAGAGCTTTACGTAAGCTGCTTCATAACATTTAAACACGCTGCATCATTTCTATGAGACACACAAAGGTTGTTATTTGTCTTCGAAGAGGTGCTAAAGTTTTGCAATCAATATTATATATTATATTTTATAAATAAACACACACAACTCTTCAATGCACTATTCATGAAAATATCATTTTATTTACTACTGGGTCAAAGGCTCTTTGTGTGGTTAGATTATTGCAAAAATATCGCCTTTCAAATGACTACCAATAAATCAATCATTTAATAATGAATTCATTGGTTTTCGTTGTTTTTTCTTAATATTACCTCTCATTTGAGATAAAAATGAAACTTCTCATGTTAGTTATAAGTAAAAAGATTTAAATACTCTGCACACCTAAGTCTAATAAAGATGTATTTTATTAACAAACAATTCATACTCAAAAAAATAAATTGTAAAAAAGATTCAATCATTGTTAAACAGTCACGTTAAATTATTTAGTTTTTTACGTATATAACAAAATGTCTTAAAATAGGCGAATATATTTTTTTAATAGACTTGTGCAGATTTTGAACCCACATTTTTTGGCTTCTCCAAATGCTCCTAATAAATGTTTACTGTATAAGTATATTTCTTATATAATATTTTTTTGAGATGTATAAGAATAGGTATTTCTTGCATTTGGGGTAATCCAAAAAATGTGGATTCAAAACCTGCACAAGGCTTTAAAAATTATATATTCATATATTTTAAGTTATTTAGTTATACGAATAAAAAACTGAATAGTTTAACGTCAATATTCTGCAATAATTGAATAATTTTTATTCATAAAAGACTGAGAAAACATACTCAATTCAACAATTTCGAAGAATTCGTCGGCGTAAACTTACCTATTGGTATTCAGTATTATGACTAGTTATTACAAATATTACCTGCCTGCTAAATTTGTCATATTCCTACATTTCTATTATAAGAAGCCAACAACGGTGTCGCATAATTAAATATTTATTTATGCAAAGTGCAATTATTCATATTACAGTGTGTTACAAAAGCTAAATAAATCTTTCACATTGTCAATACACTTATGTTTTGCATACAGAATACTAATTTTCCAGGGATGACTCAGTGTTTATATTAAAATTAGTCTATTCATTAAATTTTATATAAATGGGAGTTGAAAATGTTTGCCGGGTTTTGTATCAACCCATGCGTTGAATTGGATGCAGTTTTATTCACACTACACACTTTTTTATAGCTTATTAGTTTTAATTACTATTTTAAAATTGTGTATATTTACTACAAGTCAACTCACCTTAATTAACAAATATTAATAATTATCGAGGCTTTTCAGCTGACAGAATCTATATATAATATATCGTATTTCCTCACAAAATTAAGTTGGATGATAATATAATGGGAAAGATGTCTGAAAATACAAATACCAATAAGCAAAATTCAATTGATATTTATACAGGGATATGTATGCATGACCATGGGTTTTTACTATATTTTAGTCAATAGCGGATGGGCTTTATAAAATTAAAGAATTATAGTTATCAAAATTGAACAACGAATAGAAAAAATACAGCTTAAAATCTATTGGATTATAAATATATATAATAATAATAATATGCTGCTTCTACAAATACGAAAAAATCATTATATAATTTATTGGTTTAATATAACTAAAAAACAGGTACCGTTAATATTAAAAAATACAAGATATTAGGCCTCCTTAATGAATGAGAGTTTTCCATCTCTTTACGAATAATATATTTTATTTATTCGTAATAAAGAATTTTTATATTTTATTAAATATCTGATATGAACACCTTCTTTCATAATGTGAAAATTGAATTTCGTATATTCTGATGAAAACATTTTTCTAGTACTATCATAAAAATATAACATATTTCAACCGAATTTAAAATATAGGTACTATTATTTAATCGATTGAAAAGTACCGACTAGGTAATAACCGATGATCGTGAAGATTATAATCGTGAAACTCTTCCTTTCCTCGATTCGATTTCTCTCTAAGGGACATCGGATTTGTATAAAATGTGATAAATATGGTTTATTTGTGTAGTTTATTGATACAAATTCGTGCGCTGTGATGTTCGGTGATCGTTAATCAGACAACTTCGTGATTTCTACGAGGGAAATTCAGCACGACTCACAAAAAAGAAAGAAGAAAACACGACCATGGAACCATCATTTAAATATCTAACTATTTATAGGAAAAAATCTAATCTAATAAAATTATATTGGGCCACGTTTATATAATAGACACAATTGAGCGACAGCGTGACGTGATTGTTTTAAACATTATTTCTTGCAGGATAATTATAAAAACCAACTATTACAAATATAATTATTTATAAAAGCAATAGCAGTTTGAGAGGCATTTATTTTCTAGTAAATCAGGCAAATTCAAATGAAAAATCTATCAAATAAACATAACTATTGACTTACCTACTATTTTATAATAATATATCTCAAGATGGAGGATATTTAGGGTTAGTTTTATCAAATAGTGTCAAAAGTCAACAAGTGCTGCATTTCTGTATAACGACTATAGTACAAACTAATTAATTGCACAAAAAATAACCGATGACTCTTCAGTTAGGTAACTCACTGTTTGAAAATAACGACCTGTCTCTTTTTGGGGGGCATCAAAACCTTAATCAGATGAGATCAAATTAGTTAAAATGTGTAGTTTAAGCCAAATCTCCTGGATTCTAACAATTCTAAGGGATTTTTTTCTACTGTGCCGTCAATTACAATAAATTTTATTCAATAATATATCAATTTTATGATTTTTTAGTTAGGGGATGAGACACCTATTGACAAATATTGTGATTCAAGTAATTTTTTTTATTGATTTGATCGGTTATTACAACTGGGAGATCGGGAATAATATTAATAAAATCCCGATCGATCGTCTTAGTCCAGGTTTACTCTGGTTTCCTGTATTATAAGGTAAATACTGATTATTAAGTCAGTGACCTGTGTAACTAGTAATAGTTAAAATCACTAACAGACAATTAACACGTTGTTATGTCTAAAAAAAACCCTCTAAAAAGCTCTTCGACACGTAAATACGTTAAATAATAATTGAAAATGTTATTAAAATTCTCATGTTAGTTATAGGCTGTTTCGAATGATGTCGAAATTCATAAGATGTTTTCAAATTAAATAAATAAATTGTAATATATAAATATACACTACGTCAGTTAACCTTAGCAGTTAATCACAATTATTTAGATATGATCATGGGAATATTTTGAAACAAATAAAATATGAATTTTTTAACATGTAAAGATTCTTGAACTGAAAGGGGGATAACAAATTAAAAAACTTTTTTTTTTGAAAAACACTTACCCAAGCTATTCCCATATGATGATATGAAATAAAAGCACAATAGAGTGGGTTCATATTATTTGATTAATATGTGTATTAATTTGAAACGATGATAATGTTATAGAATGCAGGTGAGCAGGTTATGTTGTGCAAGAAACGGTAGGCAGAGGCTGGAAGATGGTCGAAGGAGAAAGTGGATTGTTTGTATGGAGAACTTGCTTCAATTATGTTCTTCGCTAATAATAAATTATACTGGCTCATCATCTCTTCCTGCATTCAATATTCACGATCTAAACATGTTCCCAGTGGAATTAGTGCTCACTTTCTGGATGACATACGGGAAATTTCGACACGGGATTAGTGACTAACACAATTTTGTTAACCATCAGTAAAATATAACCTTTTAAGTGCCGGTAGGTAGAAGTGTAGCTGTGCACAGCAGGTCAAGAATTTTAATCAAAATACATTAAAATTATAAACATTACATCTGAAAGGATATTTATATGACTTACATACTTTATTCAATGTGCCTCTGTGTGTTCCATATTTTGAATTAATAATAAAACGGCAAGTATGTATGATACAGAGGCTCAAAGAAGAGCGAGAATACTCGTTATTTTTCTATGGCCAGCCTGCCAAAAGTGCGAGTTATCTCGCTCTTGGCACAGAAGCGGATAATAGGCACTAACAACTACTATTTATTACTTACTGGATCAAAAATAATCTCTTGTACATTAAAACAAACGATTATGTTTATTTTCCAGTCCTCGTTAAATAATATTCACATTCAATCAACATGCACTTTTTTTAATAAAAAATTCTCACACTTTTATGACAATATAAGAATAAATAATAATGACAACACACGATGTTTATAGCCTATTCAATTGTAAACGAGTCTATGTTTATTAAATTAATAATATCTCGTCAGTTAGACATCTTAATTTTGCAAAATTATTGAAAATAGCCAAACGGTACAATTAATTTGATTATATTTAATCATAATGCTAATATTTATAGAGGTGGCAATAATACTTGCGAGATAAAAATTAATTTTTCACCAAAGATTTCATATGGGCGCTGCTTTTTCCGCTCGTACTGTTTATCTGTCACTTGTCGATCTTTCTAATAATATTAACGGTAAAGTGCATCATTAAAAGTTGCTTAATATATTCAAAGATTCAAATAATATGTCACTATGTAAACAATTTAATAAATTCTGATGCTTTTATAAGAAATGTTGTTACTCTCGAGTGTCGGGATTTAGGGACTACAGTGTTGCAGGTGGCCACAGCCCACACATATGTGAAGCATATGTATATTATGCGTATGTAGTAGTGACGACCACGTTCTATTGTATAAAAACAATATCTTTATACATTAATTGATTAATGTACTAAAAATAGTTGTGTAATTTAAGTTGTGCATTAGAAACGATGGTGATGAATACTTTCACGAATATTTGTATAAATTATTGTATTGGAGATTTATAAACGACAGCGGTAATTTAGTTAATTGGCATAGGTTTGGGTATAAATCAAGAGTCGGTGTCAACTGTCAGAGTGAAAAGAAGAGGTCAAGGTGTCAAAGAGATGTGAGATGTAGAAAAAGCACTTTTAGAAAGGTGATGAAAAAATATCAAAGTTTATTATTAGTCGCGCGACAACCTGAGTAAATAAAATTAAATTAATTTCAAGTGCAAGAGTTGTAAATTTATCAGTACAACGTGTGCGGGGAAATATTTTAACACGATACTTTATCAGAGAACATTCATTCTTCACGTCTTGATAAATTACACGATGCCTTCTTTATTTGTATAATAATAAATTCAACTTTTTCCATGTAGAGTTTAATAATAATAAACGCGTTGGGATTGTTATGAAGCACAAATAAAATCTTGCAATAATCATAGATTGTGTTTTTCTTTGATTTGCGCAAAAAAATATAATAATCATTTAGGTATAAGCAGACTTAGGGATAAATAGTTAACAATCGAAACCGGTATTTCAACTTCCACCTCCTAGGTCTGGTTTTTAAGAATAGCAAATGGGGGTATATGATCCCCACAATTCATTAACATGTAAAGTAAATAAATTATTTGACTACTCCATACATAATTGATATATAAAATGCTTTCTTTTACATTCATCCCAAGATTTCATTGATAATTGCTTATTTTATTTAAATTTAATTGTATTAATAATGTATTTAAATAGTTACTTGTTGAGTTTATCATAATTGAGGTAGTTATTCATTGAAAACAATATTTTTATAGCCCTTTTGTGAAAAGTCACAAATACTATTTCAACTGTGTATATGATTTTTCCATTATAATGTTTTTTTTTATATTTTAACCAGCCTAATATCTCAAGGATAAGATGCGTGGCTACAAATATTGTGGTCATGGGTTCAAATCCCGCTCAAGTAATATTTTTTAAAATGATTTTATCCGTTATTACGACTGGGATATCGGGAATATTATTAATAAAAATCGGATCGATCATCTTGACCATAAAACTGGATGTATAAATATTAATATGGTGGACCAAGCAAATGAGTTTGACTGTAATTAAGGTGATTAACATTATTTTAACAAGAGCAATTTACAACTGACAATTCACAACTGACATTTGATGCGATAAACGATGAGTGTTGTCTCACTCAGATTCGTCTACTTGGTCCGTCATCTTGATATTTATACATCCAGTTATTTGGTCTGATAATATATCGGAGGTTGAGTTCTTATTTTACCTACAGCTTCCTTTTAACAACGCCTCTGAACCTTTCCTAATATTTTTCTTACGGGTGTTGATTCAGTAGGAATTAAATCACTTTTTTGAGCTTACTTGATCGAGGTTTATTCTGATTTTCGGGTTTGTAACTGATTATTAAGTCGGTGACGTGTGTGTCTAGTAATATTAATACAAATAACACGTTATTGCACGTCAAAAAAGCTACTCGTAAATAAATAAATAAATTTACAAAACAATCGCCAAATGGCGAAAAACACATTTATATTTTGGAATTAATATTAGAATTGAAAAAAACCACGAATGGCCGTGATTGCTAGCATCACAAAACCTTATAGTTGAAACCACTCCATCATTCACCATACATATTTAGGACGCTATTCTTCGACAAATAAAAGAAATGAGGAATAAATATACACATGCATATGTACCTACTGCAAAACTTTAGCAGAATATTTTCGTATGTAGTATTTATTGTAGTTGTATTTTATTTTTCAGTTATATTACCTACTTTAGAATACAGTTAATCGTATTCGTCCAAGCATAGAGGATATTTGAACCACGCCCTCGGTCAATACAGTCATTACTTCTTCAGCAATTTCCAGGCTATTATAATGTCTAACTTGCGTTAAAAGGGATACAGGCATAACTTTTCTTTAACGCTGATTGAGCATGAATAATTACCTGGTAGTCGGTGTGATATCCTTTCAGAGAATCGGTGATTTCCAGGGGCTGGTCGGACACGTATTGAAACCTTCCGCTTCTGATGGTCGCGTGTTTGGATCCAGGATCGTTTCTCTCCTCTTTCACTTGGGAATTCATCAGGCATTTGCTGGATTTTGATGACGTTTCAAAGCGTACGTCTACTGGATATTCGAAATCTTCACACTCGTCTATGGTGGGTAAGTTATATGAATTAGGACTCGGAGTGGAGCACCTCGCCTTCATGGTGAATCCTTCAAAGGAGCCAATATTCGGGGCGAAAGAGTGATAAGTGGACTCGGGGTGGAATTCACTATCACAATCTGGCAAAGGAGTCACACTTTTAAGCTCCGCCTTGCTGTTCAGCTCTTGAACCACATTGCTGGTATATACGCTTCTGTCTGGAGGCAGGGGCGCTGGAAATGTATACCTAGGGAGTTTATCCTCCCTGGGCGCCACCACAGAGTATTGAGTCCCCACGGTCGATTGATTGTAGTAAATATTCTTTTGGATCTTGGCGATGGCATGATGATGGGTATTCCTGGATGGCTGAGCTCCTTGATTATTATTGTTAGGACTCTTGGCATTCAGGTGTGCCGTTTTCTCTGATTGTACCGTGTAATTTCTGCTCACCATTTTGACTAATCACATAATACACACAACCTACAACAGTATTGTATTTTCTCATTCAATAATCCTATACGATCTTAACCACCAAATCTATGATATATTTTATTTGACTTGAATTAACTGATAATATTTTAAGGCGTGGTTAGTTCAAGTGGATCAAGTGGCCAAAAACATAAGTTACCTGGCAAACATTATACTGAAAACATCTCTCTTCATATCTCCAGTTATATTTCACAGTAAAATGGGTAAATGCATTATTACTACATGTCATATGGACTCAAACATACACTCAAATACATCTAGGCTCACTTTTTACCAAAGATTACTTCTTTAACATGTCTCAAATATTATTTAATCGCAAAATATTGTCATAACCACTCTCAGTGGTCACTAGAAATGTGTTGAGTGAGGGAGACACACTTATGCCTTTATCATATAGGAGAGAAGAGTGCAACAATATGGTTTTACACTAATTATTTATATGCAATGCGATATCTAATGTTTATATCTATAGGGTGGTCGATTCCGAAAGGACTATTAATATTTTTAATAAATTAATTAAAAAAATATTTGATTTATTTTTTCACTTATTCTTGCGATACATAATATGTTCATACATATAGTGAGATAGTTTCCCAGGTCACCACACAAAATAAGTCCTTTGATAATAATTCTATCAAATGACTATATCTAAATTATACAAGAGGTGAGAGTTCAACTTATGGAGATTCTAATGGCAAGCTTATTTATATATTTTATAACACTAGCACGCTATTTAAAAAATGGTAATTTACACGGTTTGATTTTTATGGTTTTATGGATTCTGGGAAAATATAAATAAAATGTAACTATTAGGATAAAATATAAAGGAGCCAAGAATTTTTACAAAGTCAAGACGCTACACCGAAGTCAAGAATTTTTTAATTGATTTGATCGGTAATTACGACTGGGAGTTCGGGAATAATGTTAATAAAATCCCGATCGATCGTCTTGATTCAGGTTTACTCTGATTGCCTGTATTGTAAGGTAAATACTGATTATTAAGTCGGTGACCTGTGTAACTAGTAATAGTTAAGATCACTGACAGACAATTAACACGTTGTTGTGTATAAAAAAACCCCTCTCAAAAAGACCCTTTCTAAAAATAAAAAAAGCGTAAATAAATTACTTTATTCCCCCGTAATGGCCAAGGGACTCCCGTAAATAGGGAAGGCGTCACGGTATTTATATATTTTTATTTAATACTATGTATAATTGGTAGGAAATTTCGTAACCATAGAATAGGACAATGAATGGCGTTATTACCAAAAGTGTTCAAGAACAATGAATAATCTAACCAAAGGAAGGAAACTAGAGAATACAATATGCAAAAAAGTGTCGAGGCGATAATTCGTCATTCTGCCGGCATTGCATCATTTATCTACATATAAACAATACAAAAATTAGACGAATTAATAAATGTAGGAGTTTATCCTGTAGCTGATTCTATTTTCTCGACTAGAATAGTGTGTAATTTGACTAAAAGAGGAAAGGAGCAAGTCGGCTGTTGTGTGGGAAAGTTCCCTTGGAGTATTCGCACAAACAATGGACAATGATCCAGATATCTTTTAATACAAGTACTACGCAATACATTTTGTTTGTATGCAATACATACTTAATTATTATTTCATCATTGCATTCAGATTAATCGCATTTTTATAAACTCGGCCTGTTTAGCACTACTAAGTGTGAAGAAGATTAGAAGAAATTTTTTAGACACAATAACGTATTAATTCATTATCTCTCGGTGATTTTAACTATTACTAGTTACACAAATCACCGACTTAATAATCAGTATTTACATTACAATACAGGAAATCATAGTAAACCTGGATCAAGACGATCCACCGGGATTTTATTAATATTATTCCCAATCTCCCAGTCGTAATAACCGATCAAATCAATAAAAAAAATTACTTGAACCACAATATTCGTAGCCAGGCGTCTCATCCTCTAAGCTATTACTAAAAAAATCATAAGATGATATATTATTAAATTAAATTTATTGTAATTGACGGCACAGTATTTTGGCTTAAACTAGACATTTTAACTAATTTCGTTTATATGCCTTTAACATGAAACTTTTTTAAATTTATATATTTAAACAGAAGGATGAAAATAATATTTGAACAAAATTTTTTTAAAAGTATTTTTTCCCCTATTTAAAAATATCATAAAAAATAATAATTACACATTTTAGGTATCGTTTAATGTAGAACTAATAAAAGAAGAATTTTTATTTTAGATTATTATAGACTGAATGCGGCAAAGTGCAAAAGAAATATGGTTGCAAAAATGTGAAATTTATTTATTTATTATTAAATATTAAAACCCTCCTTTAAAATATTCCCAATCATTAAAAGACCACCTAGTATATTGTCAATAATATGACCTAAACCTTATACTAATAATCATGGTTTTATCGGTTGGGTTAGTCAGTGGTTTTAAGATTGAGATTTGCTCTACAAAGATAATGTATATGAGTATTTCGTCAAAATCCATTCATTCTCTGCAGGTTCGTTTCCCAGGCCGTGAAATCGAGAGTGTTCTCTTTAATAATAATTATAACAATTCTCATATCATAATCGAAATGATGCAACTTTTATATTGTTTCAACAATCGCCGAGACACTGCGAAATTTAACACCCGCATTGGGAAACTCTTCGGAAATATTATAATGTGTATGTTTGGAAAAACAAATTATTGTAAAATTCGAATAACAATGGAGAGTGCGATAAGAAACTGAAAAGCTATCGCGTGCATATCGAATGTATTTTTCAGCATTACACGTTGAAAATATGATAAAAGCCAATTTTACATTCGTGCTACTGTTCAATCGTTTTGTTCATGAAAAATAGAATTTTCAAAATATTATTAATTTAAAATTTAAACGTACGCCGTGTTTCTTGTGTTTGTAGAGCGAATTTCAAACTTTGAACGTAAGGCGGTAAGTTAGTTCGACATTTGCTCGACAGTAATAAAAAATCAATGAGATATACAGTCAGAGTGCCGCAATAGACCGGGCCAACACCGAAAGAAAATATTGCAACAAGATATTATTTTTTAAATTATAAAAAATGTAATACTATCTCTATGGCAGTAGTTAGTAGCGAGTTAATTAGACATTTGCTTTACAAATTAATCAGTATTTTACAGGACTATTAGTGGAGTAATAAAATTATAATAGGGTGTCATTGAAAGTGTCGCAATAGACCGTGTCAACCCCGAAAAAGTATAGCGCATCATGATATTATTTTGTAAATTATAAAAAATGTAATATTATCTCTATGGCAGTAGTTAGTGGCGAGTTAATTAGACATTTGCTTTACTAATTAATCAGTATTTTACAGGACTATTAGTGGAGTAATAAAATTATAATAGGGTGTCATTGAGAGTGTCGCAAGAAACTGGGCCAACCTCATAATATAACATTCCCACTTATAAAAGAAATATAATATTATGAAGTGTGCAAAATCTCTCATTATATATGATTTTTCACGCTACATAATTTCCGATGGTTATAAATTATTGAATGAGAAAATAGATACACTTGTTAATTTAAAATCCGTAGCACTTACAGGTAACTTTAATCACTTTATACACTGTTTTCTTTATAAACACAATGGTGTATCACGCTCGATGTCAAGTATGTGACTGGTGACAAGAGTATGGCGGAGAAGTCAGCACTCACAATACACAATGAACTGTTATGAAGCAACAGTCCCAGGTTCGATGCTTTTCCCACACAACAACCACCACAATCCAAGTTACCCTTCCGGATGATGAACATGCGTGGAAATGTCGTTATTTAACTACATTCTTTTCAATGGCGCGACTGAACCGAGTTGTCCAATACAAGGAGAAACCCCATATTATATATATTTAGGGGTCATAATAATAATCAAGGGGGTAAGAGGGATAAGGGTAAGGGTAGTTTGATCCAAGCACTTTTGATGACCAAACTTTTTACGAAAAAAAGGGGGACAACTATTAAAATGTTTCATTGAAGAGAATAATGTCTTTTGAAGTTGACCAAGTTTGTAAATCGCATGTATAGAGGTTAATTTTCATGGAAATAATAAAAAATATGAATATATACATTTTTTCATGATTTTAGTGGAGGGCGTTCAAAAGAAGGAGTTTAAGGACAAAAAAATGGATCTTATGGAATTCTTGGTGTTAACTCGACCAAAATATCGCAAGTTAAATAAATTCCATCCAGGTTAATCGTATAAAGTGTATAAAAAATAAATAAAATATAGCGGTGTCATTAAAACTTTAAAATACGTCAAAAACATGTGAAACAAATATGAATTTGTCGCTAAAGGTTTCGTTTGGCAGCCGCTTGGGGCGCTGCTTTTACCGCTCGTACTGTTTATATGTCACTTGTCGATCTTTCTAATAACATTATACCGTTAATCACTTAATATCCTATTAAAAATTGCTTGATATATACAAATCATATGTCATTGTTTTTGTAAGAAAAATCTTGTTGCTCTCGACTGTCGGATTTTAGATACTACAGTGTTGCAGGTGGCCACAGCCCGCGTATATGTGAAGTATATCCAATGTATGAAAACAAAACGCATAATACGAGTGTTTCGAGATATATTTGTTCATTGTTCTAATTAATTTTAAATTTCTGTAGAAGTAAATATTGGCTTTATTCAATATAACAGTGTAATTAGAGTGTGTGCGTGCGGTGCATATGCGTGTACACCAATACTATCAATCTCTAGTCTATTCGTACACACACAACACAATAACACACTATTATTTTGAATACGGCACCTTGTTAGGATAGTTTAACAAAATAAACAACAAATACGAAGTCAAAGGGCCGTATTCAATATAATAGTATAATTAGTGTGTACACCAACACTATCAATCTAGTCTATTCGTACACACACGACTCAATAACACACTATTTATTACATTGGATATGGCCCTAAGATTACCATTTTACAAACATTTAAGATAAAAAATGTTATAACTAACGACACAATTAAATTTGCTTAAAATATGAATAAATAAAATATACTATATGTTTGGAATCTCGATGTACGTCTACAATACGTTTCAGATTCTTAGACAAGTATTAAACAGGACTTATACCAAATATTTATATGTATAAATTCATTGGAACCATCAAAGTCAAGCGCTAGTTTTTGTATAAATTCACAAGTTGCCAAATAATAAAAAAACGATAGCAAAATATATTGTTTCGATCCCTTTTTCCTCATCTACATAAAAAAAAACTATTGGCCAAGAGAAATCACACGGACGGATGTGAAAAATCACATATAAAAAATGTTGCAAGCATAAAATGTGAAACAATTATGATTTATAACAAGTACGCTTTCTCATACAATTTGGTTACGGATAATTTGTAATGTTGCATTTTGTATTTACGATTACGTGTAGCCGAATATCTATGAGAACCATCTTTATGCGTTTTAAGCTTCCTTAAAAGATTACTTTATTGGTTTTTATTCTCACAACAACGTCTCTGTTGCTCAATGTGTCTTAAAACGTTGTTAATCTGTCTCGTAAATAAATTAACTAATTATTGGTTTGAACAGAAGGACTTTTGTTATATTAAAAATACGTAGCGAATATTGTTTGCGCAATAAAAAAAATTACATAACTAAATTATTTAACAGTTAACCCAATTTTCTATCAAACTATGTGTAAGGCGTGTGAAAAAAATGCTTTCTTATTATGACATTTCGTAAACAAAAAGGGGAAAATACAACAAAGCCATACCTATTTATAAAATACCTGAGAATATTTTTATAAAAATTCCGTAATAGGTATATAAAATAAAACTGATCGCCACGTATTATTATAAATAGTCAAATGTTCAAATAGCTTATAAAATGTATGTTGAATCTTCAGTTTATTGATTATTTACCTTCTGCTTTCTACTATTAATAATATAAAACAGGAAAACTTCATCAATTTGTCAAGATTATACGCATTGTACCTCAAACAGAAACAGCGCTATAGCAAAAATTTTAAAAAAACTAATCAAAACGGAGAATTTGAGGATAATATTTTTTTAGCAACAAATTATCTAAGAACTGTTTATATAAAATAATCAAATACTAATTAAGTTATCATAGAAATAATAATTTTGTGTGGCAACCCTGTTTTTCATCCATACAATAACAAATTTCACCATTTGGGAAAAACAATTATTTATTATAAATAAAGTATTTAAAAATGATTAGCCTATTAACAAGTTATCTATAAAAATAATTCACCCACGCAAATACCTATTTAAATATCGTAAAAATAATAATACCTACATTCTTTAAAGAAGAAGCGGAATTCGTGTTTATTATGCAAAATTGACAATAGTACCAAATATTTAAGGTGAAATTTCCCCAAATGGCATTCCTCAGTAAAAATCATTAGCATAATCAAATACATTATTGGTTATAATATAAATTTTACTGTTTCATTTGATCGAACGGTCACGAATTCGGATCCCATGTCAATTACTAATGTTAAAAGCTTCTTATAAATCCCTAAATTAATTAATTTGAATGTACAAGTCACGTACCGTATACATAATAATCTAATTATATTAAATATATTTGATTTTTTTTTCATATGGCAGATAATAATGATTATAGCATATAGTAGAATAATCTTGTATTGAGGCAATTAACCGGATTTTATTAATGCCAACTATTTTTATGAATGACAAATTAAATAGTATAATATTTGAATTAATTATAATACCCGTGCCGTATAAATAAACGAATTTAATGTGTGTAATTTATTTTGAAGTTGTCAGATTGTTATCAGCCACAAAGTCTACGGGGGACAAAACCTCGATTATACAACATATAAAATTGAGAGATTCATTTAAAATGCATAATTTGTGAAAATGTCAAATAGAAATGCGTTTTGTGAGAGTTTGATAAATATGTCCCGCATCGTATTATGCCTGGGAGGAATTCAATTAAATTGAATTTATGTGTGATATTAAAATAAATAATAGGTGCAAATTCATAACTGTCACTTGATTGAGTGTTGCCATAAACGCTTAACGCGCATTTATGTATTAAATAACATGATTAGATGATTAGTTTCATTCGAAACGTGTGAAGGGCCGTGTTCTTTTAAATGAACTTTGGAGCACTTTCTCTATTCACAATAATTATCATATCTCTATTAGTGAGTGACGCCATGTTATATTAAATATTACGAAGGAGAAGAAAGCAAACAATCTTAAATTTCGATCATTTAAAGGCCAATTAACGTTGTCAATGTGGCCAAGAATAAATGAAGAATGTGCACGTCAATATTATATTGAAGGTTCAATATAAATCCAATACAAGAATTATCGCATTAATTAATTAAATCGTTTATGAAAGTTTATCAATAAATGGAGTTTCGTGATATAAATACTTCCCTTTAATGGAGTGAATGAATATTGAAAAGCTACTTTTATATTGAATATTGAAAAGCTACTAAAATACAATTTAAGTTTTATTTATAATATAATTGTCTTAGAATTATAATTTTGTGAGTGTGTTTTTAAATTTAAGAAAATCCATATTATCAATCAATTAAGAGTATACAAGATGTCTTTAATTGAATTTCAAATATTTTAAAAGCAACACGACCACAAAAAAATATATTCAAAACGAATCACATTAGTTTTTCCTATAAAAAAAAAATTATCAATAAAATAAATTAATAAGTGAACAGGATTGCCATACGATACTAACATCATATACTCACCCAATAATAATAACCGAAGATTCTTAAACTATCATTATTAATTAATTATTTTTTTGTAAGAAAAACTGAATTTGTCCGTTTCGAATTATTGTTTTTTTTAAATATCGTATAAGAGCCGCAGAAATGTTTAGAGAATGCCTTAAAATGTATAATAAGCGGATATTTATCCTTTTATCCAATAAATAGATACAAACAATGTATTAAACAAAATTAGAGGTAAAAATTAATAATAATAATTCTTTAAATATAAAACAAAAAAATACATACATACATATTTGTTATCTTCACGACGAATATTCATTTAATCAAATATTTACTCGTTTTCTATCTTCTACCGAGATGGAAATATTTCATAAATTGCATTATAATATGGAAGATAAAAAATATATTTTTAGAGGTAATAGAGTATGGATATAAGTAATTGGATGGATACCTTGTTTATTAAACACCCCAATTATTAATAAATTATAAAACAGTTAAGGATTCACTATTGCAAAGATGATAATTATGTATACTGAAATGAACACGATGTTACTATGTAACCAAAAAACAATTATCTTTTAAAGCAATAGTTTAATATACACGAGCCAAATGGAAACGTGTATGAGAAAGTAAGACTTCTGCACTAAAATGTGTTGCCATTTTATGATTGAATTACTGTCCAATGTATAATTTATCTAAGCATTTCTGCAGTTAAAATTTACCCATGGAGTTTCAAAAATATTGCAACATCGCGTCATATTGTTTAGAGTTTATAATATATAACCTTTGACTGAAGCCATCAATTTTACGATCAACTAAACCTCATTTTACTATCGTTCAACTAAACACCATACAACTTATGTCATTCCCATCATTCGACTGTTGAGAAACAGCCTTTTACAGCTTTCAATATTTAATGTTTTGAAGCCACTGTTAAATTTATATTGAGGTATGAATCAAATGCCAACCTTCATGAAGATTTATGTTAACTTGCACTTACAATTTCAATGTATGAAGCACTCACCTGTAAATAAAAAAAATACTGTTATGAAAAATACACCATATTGTTTTATGATAATTGTCATAAAATCGTTTAGGAGTTATTTATAACCAAGACATTATTTTTGTCATCCTCTTAAGCGGAAGCTATGCTTTTTTTTATCAATAAATTTGCATTTTAACAGTTGAAAGCCGTCATTTTAATATCTCACATTTTATGATGTTAATATATAAACGTGTGAATTCAATCAACGGAAATATTTTATATAATCAATATGACCTTAACTACAAATATGACTATACTGAAAAAAATGGCTGTAGCTTAAACGATACCCAAACTGTGTAATTATTTATTTATTTTAATTTTTTAGTTAAAAACTATGTATTTTTTACCCCATTTTTCTTTATACCTCAATGTAATATTATATATTTTTTAAAGCAAGATAATATTATGAAGTTATTAATAAATAAGTAAGTAATATTTGGTTGAAACATTTTCGGCTGCCATTAACATGAATAGAAACTGTGAAAATATAGATACTTTGTTATTTGTGTTTGTAGGGGAAATATCAAACTTTACACAAATAACTAACTTACCGAGAAACAGCAGTTTAGTGATATTATAACCAGACTTATGGGATGAAAGTACGAAAATTGTTAACCCGGTGTAAAACGTACAACCAAAAATCAGTTAAAAATTGAAACCGGTTTTTGCACTTAGCCTAGGTCTGATTATAAAATATACTATATCTTTCTAGGTGGTATTATAGAGGGTGGACTTGAAATTACTGAGAATATTTTTGGGCGTGGTAGAGAAACGCATATAAGGGAAAAAATATATTTAATAATATTAATCACGTATAATAGACACAAAAGTAACAGAAACAACTGATTCCAAGATTGTGGCTCGATTCCAAAAGCACTAATATTATTAATTATTTTTTAATTTCTTATTTTTCCATTATTCTCATGATACCCTACCCTAAAATATTATTTCAAGTCCGCCCTGTAAAATGACTTTTTATTATATGTATCCACTAATGTGTAAAATTATTGTTAAAAATCAAAGACTAAAATTTTTTTTTTACGATACCATTAAAATAGTTAATATTAAAAGTCCAATTTCGGCATCGCAAAATATTTTGGTTAAAAAAATATCTGCATTTTATCCAGGATGTTTTAATAAATTTTTACACATTTAGTTTATTAATAATGCTTTAGAGATGCAGCATGTGTTGGTTACAAGAGCATAGTTTAATTTCGCGAGATGATGAATATTGCAGTAGTAGTAATAATGTTTAGACAGATCGACTGCTCCAGCGTATAATATCGTAAGTGCAAAAAAAACTGTATGCTCTTAAGTCCTTATGGAACTGAGCGACGTATTGCATGTATGAAACGTCAAAAAATGTTGATTTTCAATAATTATTTAACCAATTAAATGGGACTTTTTCGAAATAGTAAAATAGTCCTATTTGACCGGCAACTAATATAGATTCATCTATTATCTATAACACATTTCATGTCTCTGTCAATAGAAGGTATTCAATCGTAAATTTTTATATTTTATAAATAATAATTAAACCTAGTGACACGTGACAGGCAGTGTTACCAGACTGTATATGTGGCTCAGTTCCATAAAGACTTAAGAGCACACAATTATTTTTGCACTTACGATATTATACGTTGGAGCAGGCGATATGATTTAGAGATGCAGCAAGTGTTGGTTACAAGAGCATAGTTTAATATCGCGAGATGATGAATATTGCAGTAGTAGTAATAATGTTTAGACAGATATTACATAAAGAAAATACATTTTTAAGTGTTACATAATAAAATGCATCATCTCTACTCCACTTTCGCTGCTTATTAGAATATTTCTGTTTGCAATTATAATGGAAACCAGAATGAATGATTGACACGTCTGTAGTTTCACATGCGATATAAAAAGACCGACAGGCGCCATCTTTACTTATATATATATATATATAGCAGCAGCATATATATATATATATATATAAGGTTGTTGTTATATATATATATAATATA